>BSBM01000684.1:5000000-5155000 GCA_027924585.1 Larix kaempferi | reverse complement strand
TCTCCATGTCTAACATAGTTATGCATAATAACCAGGACTATCAGGGTTTAAGTAACCAATACTAATACACACACACGTGCACGAAAACATGGATCATTATAACCTCATGAATCATAACGCATTAAATGTCAAGGATGCAATATTTTTGAAGTATTCAATGTTTGGCATTAAATGGCCCAAAGATTGGTCAATTAATGGTGTAAACGTTATGCATGGGTGCGTGCGTGTGTTTTAGCGCGTACGTGCTACAAACACGCATGCACGCATGTAAACACACGTGCGCGCATATATTTTCGTACGCGTGAATAACGCATGCACGCACATTTTGTCAACGTCAACTCACCAACGTGGACAATCGGCATTGCCGAAGCAGGGGCGCGTACGCGTGTTTGAATACGCGTGCGTGCCCTTGTTTTTTTTCCGCTCACGCACTTCTATTGCGGCCTTTTTGGGTACTAACTTCGTGCAGGTACCCTATTATTATTTACTATCCCCAATCATCAACCATCTAATGATACAACTATATTAAAAATAATTAATAAACTTAGATAAAATCCCTTAATAAAATTGAAACATTGATGAATATAAACCACCTTAAAATATATCACAAACCATAATGTTTTATTAACATAAATGTGAAAATATTTATTCCTCTTAAATTTACTTGCTTCATTTGTTGTATGTCAACTTCCAACACTTCATCACACTAGGTCTCCAAAGGGTGGGTGCTCTTTGTCCTTTTATTTTAATTTAAATACATTTTACTCATTAACTTTAAAAGTTTTCCATGGACAATGTAACGAGAGAAGCTAGGTGCTCTTAGTCCATTATGGGGAAGATGTTGTCACATTACATTACTTAAAATAACGTTCCAAAACATAAAATGTAATTTTATATTGTTCATAACTCATCAAAAATTAAAAAATTAAAGTAATTAAAAAAATTAGACCTAAAAAAACTAGATACCTCTAGATACTTAATAGTAATTTAAGATGGATGGTTGGATAGAATGTCACATGGCATATGCCATGTGAGCTTTCACTCCCTAATGGAAATACATTCCACTTTAGAACTTCTATAATGTATAGCTTATATTTTGTAGGATTGGAGTATAAATCCACACTAAATTATTCAATATTTGAATTCTACATTAAAAAGTCATTTAGTTGTAAAAGACATTTTTTTATTAAAATTAAATAACTATTAAAATTTTGAAATATAAAATTTTATTAATCAATATAAAAGGTATTCTTCATCTTATTGTAAATGAATTAAAGATATTCTGATCTATGCTAATCATAATAGTATAATTCAGTCATATTAGACTTTTACTAATACTAGCTTTTACCTAAATTTTGAAAACCAATTTTAAAAATCCAATTTTTAATTATTTAAACATTATATACCATTCAATTTGATACTTAGCTAATTCATTAAGCATTCATTAATTAATTAAAAATTCTTGAGAGAAAATTATAAATAATAGTAAATACTTCTTCACTTTCTTATTAAAATAATTATTAATAATGATTTTTATATTTAATATTTAATACTGGATATTCAATATTTTATTAAAAAAAATTATATATGTTTAAAAAAAATTTATTGTACTATATATTTTTAGTTATTAATACTGGAAATATATTACTATGATGCTAACTAAACTATTGTCATTAGAGACAGATTTTTCTTAAAATTAAATTAAATTAAATTTTTGAAATATAAAATTTTATTAATTAATATAATAAAATTAATACCTAATTTGAAATTAAGTAGTTAAAATTTTACACCTCAAACAAATTTACTTTTACAAATTTATAAATCAAGATTTAAAATAGATTTAACCTTAACGTTAATTCTGTCAGATACATACGAACAAGATCTATCAGATACAATAAAAGTTCGTAAACCTAAAAAGTTGTATAATTTAAAAATCATTTTCCTTGTTTCAATTTCGAAATCAAAACATTCATAATTTTCTTGGAAATAGCACGAACGTGGAATCGAGTTCTTCCTTTACAAAACACAAGTTCAGTATAACCTAATTTAAGGACAATGTACAGCTCTTCTTGAAAGAAAAACGCACACGCAAGAAACTATTGCAAAAAAAATATTGGAGTGAGAGATTATTTTCCGCTTAAGATCCAAAGGTCAAAGTTACAGAATGATGAAAGCAAACATGGAGGTTACATCAGAGAAAAAGGTTTTATTTTACTGACCTTTCATCCGCTGTGCTCGAAGGATCAGGACACTCTGAACACGTTGTCTTCGAGAAACGGCTGAATATTCATAACTCAAGCCTAACATTCATCAAGGGGTTTAATCTTGCTTTCTTCTGTACAAAACCTAATTTCCAAATACTCGAAAATATCAGTGCTGATCAGCTTTTAGCGGCGCAGATTGATAGCCTTTCAACTAAATTCATAACACCGTACGTTAGGGAACTCAAGGAAGAGCTTTGGTTCAAACCCTAGTTCTATGAGCGTAGCAATACAGTTCTAATCATCGAAGAATGCCCTTACCCAAAAACAGCCACCCGTTAGAGGACACCGGACGTTCCTTGTAAAGGTGATCATCACGCCGATGTGTCTCCACTCAAGAAGTTAAAGTGTTCAAGTGTCGACGCATTTTCATTCTTGGCATAGGCTTTGTGGAGTTTCCGCTGACACATCGCAAAATAAATACCTTTGTCGCCAACGTGTCGACGGCTAATGGATTGACATACCTTTAGACTTGATGTAAATTTCATGGAATGGCCCTTGACACAGTGCATTTTTCATGATTTCCACCCCGATCCACTAGCAAGCACTTAACAAAAGAGCCGCCAGCGTGTTAGCTCTTTGTTAAGAAGAAAAGCATCAATAAAGAACTCCAAAAGAAGCTCACAAGTTTGTGAAGCATAGAAAGGTGCATTTGTTGTTCAAGTGAGGTTTCCACTAATGGATGCCTATGTTTTTCCATACCCTACTTTTCCTTTTCTCTTAGTTCATTAAATTTTTCTCCTTTTCTCTTAGTTCATTAAATTTTTCAGGGATGCTTCTTCCTGTCAGAATTCTTGCTTTAATGTGTCTATTTTGCATATTCCACAAGGAAAAATATAATAATAATTTGATAAAATATATATTTCCTATCCCAAAATACATTAAAAAAGTTTTACAACAACAATACTTCATGGAAAATGTGTGTGCTCCTATAGAAATGCATTTCTCTTCATAGAAAACAATGGTACACTTTGTTTTTACTACAATCCACGGCATGTGCATGTTATTAATGCACATGCATTAATAACATGCATATGTAAACAATGCACTCTCGTTCTTGTTACAACAACTCAAAATTTGACCCATGTAACATCAATTATCTATGGATACCAATAGGGAAAGTTCCAGACCAAGCCTAAACACAATCAAGGGAATAAACAAGTTCCTAGAAATCCAAACATAGTTATGGGGTAAATAAGGGCCTAGACTATAAATACATCTAGACACTTAAACATGGTTAATGGGGTAAAAAAGGGCCTAGACTAGAAATGCATATGAGCACCTAAACATGATAAAGGGAAACAATATCCTTAGGTACTTGACATTGGTTGGGGGATAAAAACATCATCTTTAAGCCCGAAACATATTTTCTCAATCTCAAGCACCATGAACATGCCTTTAGACCACCACATGGGAGCATGAATGGTTTACAAGGCATTAACTCATCAAATAGTAAAAACAAATTTCTTAGGATCTTATTGAAGATTCTCAATATAAAGAACCTTAAACAAGTACTCAAGCAAACACACAATAACTTTAAAGAGGGCATTTGACCTTCTAGTGGGATACAAGCAACATGATTAGGATTTGTGCACAGGAATGTGTAGGAATAATAACATTAATCCATATTAAGCTTTCTTGATCTCAAGCACCTTGAACAACACCTAGAAACCACAACATAGGCCCTCTCTAGGGAGTCCTTGACATCTAAATTGAATATGGGTGCCATTATTAGTTCTTGGGCAACACGAATGGGTGTTGATTTTATGACCATAGTAAATAGAGAGAGGCAAAAGCCTCTAGAACTAGACCTTTCTTCTCAAGCTTAAGTGACATGGATGATTTTTTGAACCTCCGCATCTTACCTCTATTCAAGACCACACTACAAGGAAAACACCCTCTAGCGGAGGTTTTTGTGGAAACCCCTAAGAAAGGAGCCCAAATATTAGTTTATAGTAGAGGTTTCTAGCGGAGGTGAGCAACCAGAGGTTTTAGAGGAGGTTTTCACTCGGTGCTTTTGAACACCCCAAATGCATCAATGCGTTTTAACAATATAAGCACCAATGTAGTTAAAAAACCAATGCATCAATCACAAAAATCCCCTTCCAATATGGACACAAAATATTTTTATGTTTAAAAAAAGAACAATACTAGTGTGTTCAACATGAATAGAGGCACTGGGACGTTCATATATTTAATGCACCATAGATGTCCCAAAAAAACCTCCACCAAAAATAAAAATATTAAAAAAAAACAACATGAACAGTGCGCTAGATACAATAGAAAGCACCGATGCATTAAGTATATTAAAGCACTGAATTGGGCTCAAATTAAAAAATGCCGCGCCCACTTTTTTTTTCTATAAAATAACGGTGCGATTGTATTCTAATAAAGCACAGGTGCTTAAAATACTGTTGTGCACCAATGCGTTAAATAGTTAAGCACATCGGGTTAGGGTTAAGTTAAACACACGTTGAAAATTATTTATGTTTAATATTAAATGCCATGTTCGCATTTTTTTATATTTTTCTATAAAATAACAGAGCATTTGTATTATCGCAAAGAACTAGTGCTTAACATACTATTAAGTGCCGATGTGTTACATAGTTAAGCGCACTGAATTATGGTTAGGTTAAAATTGCATTGGAAATTATTTATGCTTTATATAAAATGTTGTGCCGACATATTTTTTAATATTTTTCTATAAAATAACGGTACATGTGTACTATATTAAAGCACAGGTACGTAACATATTATCGTGCACAAAAGCGTCACACAATTAAGCGCACCAAATTAGGATTAAGTTAAAGACACGTTGAAAATTATTCATGTTTTATATAAGATTGTGTTTATTTCCTATGAACGCACCGGTGCGTCAGGTAATCAGGAGCACCAAAATAGGTTTAAACAAAAAAAAATACCA
This sequence comes from Larix kaempferi, assembly GCA_027924585.1. Taxonomy (NCBI): domain Eukaryota; kingdom Viridiplantae; phylum Streptophyta; class Pinopsida; order Pinales; family Pinaceae; genus Larix; species Larix kaempferi. The sequence goes on along the minus strand of BSBM01000684.1, from coordinate 5,149,816 downwards.
ACTAGACAATTCTTTTTTATCATTTCCACATTTCTCTTGAGATCTCAAGCACCGATGCCACTTTTTCCTCCCTAAAACGCCGTGCCATCTGTGCTCCCCTTGGCTGCATTTCTCTCATCTGCCTCCTAGTACGTGATTTCTGAATTTTGTCAAACAGTGGGAAATTTTCATTTTTTGGACTACATGGCAACCATGCCTCCCCAACCAACACATGTCTAGGTAATTCCTTTGTTTTCTTCTAACTTAACCTTCTAGCAGATTAACATTTTAAAATGAGCTTGAATGTTCATTGTTTTTAACAGAAATTTAAAATTATGCGCGGTGCATTTGTGTGCTTCGGCTCACACCGCACCATGGTTCATGCTGTAAATTTATACGGTACACTAGCCACCGTGTGCTACTATCCGCTTAAAATAGAGCATCGTTCAGATAGTGCGCTAGACAATAGCGCACTGAATCATTTTAACTAGAATTTAAAAGGTCATTCATGGCGCGTTAATGGAGTATAGCGCACTGGTGCGTTTAAAAACATACACCACACAAACAACGGTGCGTCAATTACATGATAAACATAGTTCACCGTTATAGTATAGCGCACCACCTTGCATTTATAAAAATTTAAAAATTTCTAGGCAATGCGTGCAATGTTAAGAGCACACCAGTGCTCTTAATAACATAAGGTGCATGGATATGGGTGCATCTCTTCAGCAGTAAACCAAACAAACCATTTTGATGGCGCAATATCGTAAATCGCACAACTCAATATTATTTGGATTGTAAGGAGTTATTTCTGGTGCATTACTATGTCATAGCACATCGTCGTTGTTAGTATCATACAACGCACAAAGACTAGTGCTTCAATTCTGAGCTAAACCTAGTGCACTGTGATTACAATGCACTATAGTATAGCACACTGACAAATATTAATTAAAATGTAAAAATTTCATTGTGGTATGTTAATATTAGAGTGCACCGGTGTGTTTAATAACAAAAGCATTGTTATCTATGCGTTGATATTTAATAACTTACCAGTATCCCGATGCATGACAACACATGAAATACATTGGGAATCCACAAACATACAAATATCCATGGTGTGTTTACTTATGACATACGCACCACTAACATTGCTATGTTTAGGAAAACACATTGCAAAGCTTGAAATTTTTTTAGCTCTCCTCATTGTTTCACTCACGCATGCACCAATAGCGGTGCATTATAAATTGATGTGCACTACTAGTGGCCATGTTGAAACAATTAGCACAAGCATCGATGCTTCACGCTTAGGGAAGAACCAATACTAAGATTCACAAATAGGACTCTGATGGTGCATACTATTATTATATATGCACCGTGAGGGTGCTAGTAGTCTTATTAATGCACCATGCCTTGTAGTTATAAGGAGCACCATGTCGATTTTAATATAACAAATTTTTTGTGTAATCGATGCACTCAAAACAAGTAAGTGCACCGGGTCAAGTGCAGTATGGATTTGTACGCAGCGCCATCGATGCTTTCTTGTTTTTTATGTGCACCACATTTGAAATTCAAGTTTTTTTAGAAAATAAATATTATTTCATATTGATAAATAAAATTCTCATTTAATAAAACATTTTTTTATGTTTTATATAATAGATTGATGTATTTTATATGTTAATTGCAAATTACGGGTCAGAGAGTGGCCAAAGCAGCAACAGTAACGAGTTGACTAGTACAATGTTGTATGGCAATGGGAGGCTCGAGAGAGGGGGAGGGAATTGTACCCTCATCCCATTACTGCATAGGTGCAAGGCTCTTGAGGGAAGTAGGCCTCCTCAAGTTCTATGAGGAGGATACATCCCTCAAGGGGAACTTGTGATGTTGACGAAGCTGATCCATCAGTGGGATCACTAGAGATAGGCCGTCCATGTTGGTACCGATCAATGGTGCCAATCCACTAGGGAGGATATATATTTTATCACTAGGCTGTCCATGAGGGAAGGATTTTCCCCAGTTTCCTGATGTCATGACCGGCGTAGCAGTAAAGAGTCAGCTTGTCTACTCTCAAAGATATATCGGTGATGATTTCGTTCACCCAATCGATTTTCAGGTTTCTAGTGGACAGCTACGCATCTATTCTTTCGATGGAGAGAATGTTAGGTGTCTGTTGTTGTTGGTGACGACCATTGTACACTTAGCCACTGATGGGAAGTGCATTAGTTTCCATCTTTTATTCTATGTTGATTCTTCAGTGCATGGGTCAACATGCATTCGGGCCAACTACCTCCAAGGGTGATATGTCACCATCACTTGGTTAGTTAGTAAACAAGAATGTGTATGGGGGTCTATCCAAGGCCAGGACATTTGTTAGGATCAATTGCCATGAATAATACCTACTACCCACAAATATTCTACACATATAGTGTCAAATGCATGCTTAAAAAACAACAAAAGACCCTTGTATTGTATCTCTAAATGTGCCACAAGTATGTTTGGTGCATTGGAAATGGTCTTCGAGGTGTAAACATGATCAAGGAAGGGAATAAGGAATTTAATCATTAAATGAAGACCTTCTAGAGCTCTAGTTCTATGGTTAGGGGATGAAAACACTTGGGCCTTAATCCTTAAATGCTACCACTTGAGTTTTGCAAGAATACCAGTTAGGTTTATCAAGCATGAGTAAAAACACATGAGTACAATGCTAAGCCAATGAGATCCCCACTTAGCTTCGGGAATCTCAATTGATCTTAGCCAGCCTTAGCACCTACAATACCTACCACCCAACACAAGGAAAGTCTCCTTCTCTACTACACAGTCCCTCAACCATCCCTTCCCTCTAGTTCTATTCAAGGTGGGAATAGAAAGGCCCAAGCCACTATACCATTATATATCTCTTCCTACAATGGGTTTATCAATCATTTCCAAGCTCATGAGCTCCCTTGACTTCCTATTGATTCTCTGCTCTACTGATTATGAATTTCCCCATGAAATTCAATTTCTTGGTCTCATAAACTGGGATTCTCTATGGATTTTTGGACTTAAGAAATCTTCAAATTTTCCCCAGGTTTGATGTCTATGAATCCCCCATTGGTTTTCACAACCCACGTGAATTTATGGGCACTTTGGACACTCTAAAATGTGGATTTTTCTCTAGGTACAATTTATGTTATTTTTCACTGCTAGGAATGCATAGCTTCCTGGAAAATTCTCAATTCTATTAACCAACCATAAAATGGAGTTGAAAGAAAATGAATTCCCATGAATGAAATTGACTTCTGGATGCAGAAACATAAGCCCATACTCAACCATACGAATTTTGGGGTTCATCCCACGCTCGATTAAATTCCTAAGTTGATTTCACAATAGTTTTCTTCCAGGAGAATTGAATATTAGCAAGGAAGTACACATGGGTGGTTGCTTATCATATATGGCACATAGTTTCTCAAGATGATGCTTGGAAAAAGAGGATTTAATCCCACATGCACAGCCATCTCCTCTCCCTAGTGGATAACATAGCCCCTCATTTAAGTTGTTTCAATAACTAGCTCTTATACTTTTATTTGCATTATAATTATTTACATTGTTTTTACATTTTTTCATGGCTTATTAGCACATATCCACAAAATATAAAATACTTGCTTTTATAAGTTAAGCATTCACTAATAGGACCTTGACCTTGAGCTCCACACTACGAATCATACATCACATATTTGTAACATTTATATATCAAGCCAATACATTCCATGGGTCAAAATGGGCGTATTACATTCCCCTCCCCCTTAGAACAACACCATCCTTAGTGTCCTAAAACTGAAAAAATATGGGTATGCCTCTCGGATGGCAATCCCCAGCTCCCATGTAGCATCATCGGGACCAAAGTGCTTCCATTGCACCTTTACTTACCTAGTTCTAGAGCAATATTACCTTCTTGTTGAGGATGCACAGAGGTTCCACTTGAAACTCTCCATTGGGTTCTACCTTAATCGCATTCCAACCAATTACGTGATTAGGATCATGTACATACTTCTTAATCAAAGAAACATGAAAAATATTGTGATCTCTCATGTTAGCAGGTAATGAAATCCTATATGCAACTAGCCCTATTCTATTAATAAGTTTGAATGGCCCACAATATCTCAGTGCCAACTTGGCACAAATTCCAAACTTTAGGGAACTTTTCTTGGCTACACTATCAAATAAACATGACCCCCAACTTTAAATTCTTTGTGCATTCTTTTCAAATCTATGTAACGTTTCTTCTTATTCTGGGATACCTTTAAATTCTTCCTAATCTTAAAATTTCATGATCCATTTCCTTGAGCATTTCAAGCCCAAGCATTATCATGTTTACTAGACTATCCCAACTCACGAGAGTTATCCATCATTTGCCATACAATGCCTCAAATGGACGCATTCTCAATGATGTTTGATGTCCATTATTGTATATAAATTTTACCAAGTGTAGTTAATCCCCCCACTTGTATGGCTTATCCATCACCCTCTCTGTTTGGCCATCTGTTTGAGGATGATATGTTGTATTATAATTTAGCTGAGTTGCCAATTCCTGAGATATCCCTTTCCAAAAATTGGATGTGAACTTTGCATCTTGATTTAATATTATTGCTTTGGGTAACCCATGCAATCTAAATATCTTGTGCATGAAGATATTCAATATGTCACTTGTTTTATGAGTGGACTTGACTGGAATAAAATGAGCATCCGTTGATCACTTGTCCACCACAACCATGATCCAATCATGCTTCATTATTGTTATAGGCAATCATGTTATAAAATCCATAGCTATTACTTCCCACTTCCATTCTTAAATGGGAAAAGGTTGTAACAACTTTGTTGGATGTTGATGCTCTGCCTTGACTTGTCGACACTTTTGACACCGGGAAATGTTTTCTACTACATCCTTTTTCATCCCATGCCAAAAGTATTGTTTATTTGTTGTTTTTATTGTCTTTTGATATCCTGCATGTCCAGAGTATGTCATTTGATGAATTTCATCCATTACCATCGTATTTAAATCTATACAATCTGGAATATACAATATTTGTTTATAAACAAGAAGATCATATTCTTTGAGCTAATAGCCTTCACGATTTTTATATAATTTAACCTGTTGCAATTTCTCTTTCACTTGATGGTAAGTTTGATCTTTATTTCAGGCTTGAGAACTCTTCTTCTTAAATCTGATTTTCACATACTTGAGGTTGCTACATGAAATTTCCTACTAAGAGCATCTACAACCTTGTTCTCTTTTCCTTTTACAAGTTTGATTTCAAAATCAAACTCACACAAATATTCCATCCATCTAGCTTTCCTAGCCTATAAGCTTGGTTGATCAAACAAATACTTTAATCTCATGTGATATGTTTTAAGCTCAAATCTTCTTCCTAGCAAATAATGGCTCCACATCTTGAGGGCATGTATTATGGTTGCTAGTTCTAAATCACGAGTTGCATAATTATTTTCACGTTCTTTGAATTTCCTAGACTCATAGCAAATCATAAGCCCTTATTGCATAAGCACTCCACCTAGTCCTTTAATGCAAGCATCCATGCATACAACAAAATCCTCCTTTGGATCTGCAATTTTCAAAACATGGAAATTAGTAAGTAACTTCTTCAATTGGTAAAAGATTTCTTCACATTTTTTAGACCATGCAAACTTAACATTCTTTATTTGCAGCGACGTAATTGCGTGAGCGATCTTGGAGAATCCCTCAATGAACCTTCTATGGTATCCTGCAGGCCCCATAAAGATCTAACATTTGTGACATTCTTTGAAGTAGGCTAATCGCTTATGGCTTCAATTTTTTCTGGATCCACTACAATTCGTTATTTTGAAATAACGTGACCCAAATAATGTATCATTATTAGATAGAAGTCACACTTGCTTCGCTTTGCATACAATTTGTTCTCTCTCAGAACTTGCAATACCATTCTCAAGTGTTCCTAATGCTCTTCTTCATTCTTTGAGTGAACAAAATATCATCTAAGAAAACTAACACAAACCTATCAAAATAACTGTTGAAAACACTATTCATGAGACACATGAATGTTGCAGGTACATTGGTGACACCAATTGGCACCACCGTGAACTCATAATGGCCATATCTTGTTTAGAAAGTTGTCTTGTGAATGTCTTCTTCTTTTATTCTCACTTGATGATAACTAGATCTCAAATCATTCTTCGAAAACACTTTTTCTCCTTTCATTTGATTAAGCAAATAATCAATTATGGGAAATGGGTACTTATTCTTGAGTTCACATTATTTTGCTGCCTGTAATTAATACATATCCTTAAAGTCCCATCTTTCTTCTTGAAAAATAGCAAGGATGCTCCCCAAGGAGACACACTTGGTATGATATACTTCTTATCAATTAATTCTTGCTGCTGCATCTTTAAATCTACCATTTTTGGTGTGCTCATTCTATAAGGAGATTTGGAAACTAGGGATGCCCTTGGGACAAGATTGATTGTAAAATCAATGTTCTTTTTTTGTGGTAGTCCTAGCACTTCATCTGGAAACACATCTTTGAACTCTTGCAACAATCGATAATCTTCTATCTTTGGGCCTTCGTCCTCTTATGAATCTGATATATATATTGCATATAGTTGGTATCCTTTCTTGTAAAACTTTATTAATTGTAATGCTGAAATATGTCTTACTAAAACTTGCTTGGGAATCCCTTTCACCACTCTCGGCCTTCCCTATTCATGAATGCATTCAAGGACCTTTTCATATCAATCTACCTTGGCTCTATGCGTTTTCAACCAATCCATACCAATTAAAGCATCAAAAGATCCTAATGGTAGGACATTCAAATCTACTTTGTGAGGAGTTTGTTCAACTCTATGGGGCACTCCATCACTACTTCACTCACTTTTCCTTTTGTTCTTGTGGTTAACTGAACTAGACAAGAATAATTGTGCTTCATTTTTCTAAGAGAGTGGCTTTCAAGCACTTTTTGGAGTAACATAACTATGAGTAAATCATTGATCAATTAAAATAGAAATAGATCACTCAATAATCTTACCTTCAACTTCCACAACTGTTGACTGATGGTCTGCCTAATGGTCATCCAATGTTACATAAATTTGGGGATTTTCCCTTACCATATATTCCACCATAACTGCTCCTTCTAAGTTATGCAATCTTTGAGGGTTCCCTCTTCAATGTGGATATCTACTTATTTAAGCATGTGGTTTTATCCACATCCCCAACACTAAAGTGGTCCTTTTAGTCTTTGTTTTGCTACTACTATTGGCTTGTTTCCACTACGTGCTTGCTGACCTTGTTGGAAATTCTTTGGCTAATTTCTAAATGGTGGAGGATTGAATCCACTTTTCCTTTGGTCAAATATTCTCTTTGGATTGCCTTTCCATGCTTGATGAACTTCTGATTTTCCTTTGCTTTTCTCATAGAAATACATTTCCATTTTGATGGCTTCATCAAGGGTTAGAGGATTAATAAACTCAATCTTGTCTTTGTAATTCTGGGGAAGGTTCCAAGGAACCTTTGAATTCTTACCCTTTCATCTTTGATGTAATATACATATCTCAACAATTCCAAAAACTTATGGACATGTTCCTACATAGACTTCTATCCCAATTTTAGTTCATTTAACTCCTTCCTCTTGTTATCATAATACCTAACATTTCCTTGAAATACTTTTTAAATCACTCCCAGTTGATCATTCTTTCTATGATTCCATTTACTTGAATGAGGTGTTCCCACCAAATTGAAGCTTGGCCATTGAGATTGTAAATGTCAATTATGGCATTTTTCTTTCCTGAGTACTTATGAATCTGAAGATATTTCTTTATTCCAAGAAGCCATGCTTATGCTTCCTGTCCTATCCTACTTTCTCCATCAAATGTGGGTGGCCTTACCTTTCTGAAATATCCTTGTGGGACCCTTTTAAAAATCCTTCTTCTTTTGGATCTGTTGTAAATATGCTTTGGGGTACTTCAAGAACCCAAAGAATCACATGACTTGCTAGTAGAAGCCCTTGACAAAGATACCATATCCGTCACGCTCAAAGAACCTTTTCTTGAAAATGGAGTCCTCTTTCTAGTGCGGCTTCTTGAGCAACTTCCTGCACGTTCTCTTTCTTGACCAGCATTAGTTGGATTAGATCCAATATGAGCCCTCCATTGAATATCGATGAGACTCTTAAGGATAGAAGCATTAATCTGGTTTTCTTCTTCTTGAGCCTTGATCAACCTCCCATTGAAAATTCTCATTGTTTTAACCAAATTTTGGGGAGTAATCTTCTCTCTCATCCCATTGCATTCTGTCTCGGCATTGCCCTCTTGCATATTTTCTCCTAGGACATCCTCATCATGTTCATAGGGGTATTGGGCATCATTCACAATTAACATTTTATTTTGGAAACGTTTCCCCATTTTCCTACTATGATCCAAATGGATATCAGTAGTAACCCACCTATTCCACTGGCTCAAAACAGTTTCCAAAACTTCTGGGTCGTTTTGAGGCCCTAAACGACGTTTTTTTGGTCATTCGGGGGAAAATGGTTGCCGATGGAATGCATTGTCCCCCAATCGAAAGATACAAATATCGAATAGGCCTTTCAAACGGTATATCGAACACCCTAAACGGAGATCGTATGCAAAAGGTATGACCCTGAGAAGTTGACTATTCAATTAACCACCTTGGGGCCACAAACCTTATGACCATTCATTTTCTAGGGTTAATTTTTTGGATGTTTGGGATTCTTTCCCTCATGCTTATGATAAATAGGCCCTTTCGGCCTCTTTTTGTATTCATCTTGGCACGAATGATCATAGCGGCCACATCTCTTCTTAGAGATAACTACCACCATTCTAGCTATTTTATTTTGCAGTCTGTTCTATTTTCGTTATTTAATAGAATATGTGTTTGTTGTATCATTGTGTTCTTTGAAATATATAAATGTATATGATTCTGTATCTGCTCGTTCATTTCGTTCCCACATAAATCCGGCCCATTCTACCCTTTGCTACAACTGTTCAAATATTGTTAACTGTAAGCACTATGCAGCATAGAGATATTTATTAGACATCTTGGTAATGCATGCAATGGCACATAAAATGTTATTATTTAATCGAATTAGTCTCATTAAATAATTCACGGGGTTCTTAGGTCCATTTATGTTCCATTTATGCATTCTAGAACTACCCCATATTGACATTTTTTGTCAAATCAAGGTTATAGGCACTTTTCTATTCAATTTTTAGAAACATTTGAACTACCATTTCAGATTATGATTGTGCACCATTGTTACTCTATGGGTAATATTTTTGACACTATATATGTGCTTCATTGTGATCTCATAAATGAAAGTTACATCCTCCCAAAATTGTTGATTTTGTCCAATTTTGCACTTTTTCTATAGGTGCAATTAGCTCCAAAGACCAACTTCTTCCACCTATAGAAAGAAATATAGAGAGAACTAGAAAAATGTTTCTATCAAGAGATATTAGTACATATAACAAGGATCACTCAACAATTTTCATATATTTGATCCGATGCTTCAATAAATTTATATAAAATTCTGGAATTTACTACTTTTCACATTTGCACCTTTTCCCAATCTAAGATTTTTTAGCAAAACTGACTGTCTCCCAAATTAAGCTTTTTTGGAAAAACATTGTGTAACGAAAGTTGTCTATTTGAATGTGTAAGTAAAATGAGATCTAGTTCAAAAGAACTTGGTTTCGACATCTAGGGCCACTTTTACCTCCTGCAAATTTTTTGAAATCCCCAAAAGTGCTCTAGAATAGTGGATTTTGACCTTCTTTCTCACCCCGGCTTCAAACATTTTGAATTTTGCTTTGAACTTCCATATCTATCTAGTCAGTAATTGTACAATAGCAATTTCCTCCCAAACATGGCCCTCATCGGGCATTTGGACACGGATCTTTAAAAATCACTATTTCAAGTTTTATGCCAAATAAGAGAAAGATGGACTTGAGCCTCTCACTAATTTTTTTGTGACCTTATCAATGGAATCCAAATGCCTCGTGTCTCACTAAAATCCGAGTCAAACTGTTCCCGATATGACCAAAACAATTTTCGGGCCCCATATTTTATTTATTTGTTTTCTCTTTCTGAATCTCTGCCATGGAATCAGACCTTCCCCATTAGCCTTCCCCGTGACTACCTCATGGAAAACCCCACAATGGAACTTTGAAGTGGAGTCATCAATACATGCTTTCCTTTTGCTTCACTCTTAGGATTCTCTCAGCGGCCTCCCACGGACTTATTCTCTGTTGTGTCCATGGACTCACTTCCATGGCTTCCCCACAAAATTCTCTTTGTGGTACCCCCACATACCTCTTTTCACGGGGCCTATAGACCTCTTCTTCATTGTGCCCATGGACCTTCCTCTACAACACTCGCAAACCATTCTACATAGCAACCCATGGACCTCTCTCTGTGGCACCCACGAAACTCATCTATGTTGTACTCATGGACCTTCCTATGTAGCACCCACGAACCCTTCTCTATGGAACCCTGCACAATCCTGTCCACGATGCTCGTGAACCTCCTCTCCATTACGCCTGTTGACTTTCCTCCACAGCTGCCCCACAAACTTCTCTTTGTGGTACCCTTGCAGACCTCTCTCATGGCTCCTGCGGATGCTGGACATTGGCTAACCACATGTCATTATGTTATGATTGGTCCACGTCATACCCATCCTTCTCACATGACACAAGTGGGGTCCACCTCAAATTTCTGCAATTTTTTACAATTTCGTAATTGCAAAAAATATTAATCCAACAATAAGGGAAAATATTTGGAAATTACTTCTAGCCCCTTATCCGTCACTCAACATAACCCAATTTATGTAGATATATTTATAATTCCTTTCTGTAAGTGTGGATTTTATGGATCATATAGTTATGGTTCTACAACCAATAGCTTTGATACCACTCTATCACGTCCCCATCCATCAATCTTACCAGTGAAGGAGAAGACTTACTAATTAATGGGGGTTCTAAATTCCCCTCCATGGACATAACACTAAATTCATGAACCATAAAAAAGCACGTGTAGTCACATAATTAAAAACATAGTGGAAATATTTTTATCCACACACATCATCCATATACTAACATAACAATCACAGGCATACCAATAATAACATTGCATATTCAAATACAATAGTAAATTAACAAATAAACACTTATATTTTCAATGAAGTTACCCAAGCAACTGGATGGCGTTGGAGCTCTGCCCGACCGAAGTGCGGCTAGGGTTTCCCTAGCTGCCTAGGCTCGCTCTATTGTAGCCATCTAGGCTTGTTTCTGGTGGATCTCTCTGTTGCAGGTTGTTTTCTTTTGCTGCATGCTCCCATTCTCTATTCTTGTGCACCATTTTCAGTTTATTTTTTGCAACTTTCAGAAGTGTCTCGGTGGTATGGATGCCCAGGACGAGCTTCAGGCCTTGAAGGCCCTCATTCAGTCTTCCTCTCCCAAGGATGATTCTCTTCCTTCTAGCAAATTCGTGAATAAGTTGGATGAGATCCCCTCCGCGAATCTTTCTCCTTCGAATCCTTGTAGGAAAGATTTTACCCTCTAAGAGAAATATCTCATTGGCAATTTTACCGGCCTCTATCCCAACCCAAAAGCAGTGGATCTATGGATAACAGAGCATTGGGATACCAATTTGCAAGGGCAGGTCTCTGTTTACGCTGTCGGGAGGGGCTATTTTGTTTTCCTCTTTATGAACAAAGCAGAAAGAGATTTAATTTTCCGTTCAGGGCCTTTTTTCATGGGATCAAAAGGTATTTTCTTATCTCCGTGGACTTTGGATTTCAATCCCGTTTCATAGATTATTGTTGCTCCTGTTTGGGTGAGATTGCCCCACCTCCCCTTACACCTTTGGGGGTGTAGCTCTCTCTCAGACATTGGCAACAAGCTGGGGCATTTTCTGGATTGTGCAGAACCAAAAGGGGACCAATTTACCTGTGCTTGCATATGCATAAAGGTAAACCTAGAGAAAAGGATTCATGAAGCCTTGAAGATCAACTTGGGAGATTGGAGCCATCTCCAAGAGTGGGATTATGAGTAGATACCATTTAAAAGCATCTCTTGCCACGTTTATGGTCACTTCGCCAAGAACTACCCCAAACTCTCACAAACTCATCAACCTGAAAAGTCCCAAGCAAACAAAGAAATAGAGTTCTAGGCTATTAATAATCGGAGACGAGCTCCTTAGCATAAGGAATCCCAACCCTCACAGCAGAGGGTTCAGCCACAAGATAAAATCCCTCCAGCAGGCCCTAGCTCTCCATGGACAAACAACAACAATTTTGCAGTCTTGCAATAAGTCGAAGGTATAGAACCTGATGCATCAGAAGATCCTAGGCAGACCAAGACTATTCTAGGTTCTTCAGATCATCTGGAAAAAGCCAATCCTCCTTTGACAGCCTCTCCTCCAGGCTCAGCTCCCTCAGGTTCCAAGAGAGAGGCTCTGAATCTCGAGAAGGATATTTCATCCCATGCAGGCCTAGATTCTTTAGTACCCTCCTCTACTATGGAGGGCACCTCAGATACTGAATACTTTTCTGCTCCTTCTCCTCCTCTTATGCGAGGTCAAAAATCCAACAAAGAGCGGAGGGAAAAAGAGGCAGCCAAGAACATCTCTTTGGGATATCAGAAGTGCTTGGACCCCTTCCTTAAAGGGCATTTTATCTCCTCATCTACTTAAATGTACTGTTTTTGCAGCCTGTTATGCTCTCAGTTTGTAAGGATTTATTCTTGTAAGCAAGTTTTCTCTTTTACTTAGGATATCTCTAGAAGCATATGGGGTGTGTCTCCCATGATATCAATAAGAAGGCTGACAGTATTGTTAGAGGTCATCATCTTTATTTCACTGTGTTTCTCCCTGTTCCTGGTTCGCCAGGGAAACCTTTTAACCGTTCCAGTTATAAAAAAAAAAAAAAAAAATTACCCAAGCAATTAACTATGGAAGACCAACATTCCACCCAATTGTAGGTACTATGTCCAGCATGTTATCTCTCTACTGAGAGGCCACACTCAAGTTGGGCTATGTATCCACTAAGGAGGAACTGCACAGGCTCACTCATAGCTACACATAGTCAAATATCAGGCTAAGTTAGCATAAAAGTTGAGTTTTTCAAGCATGAGGAAAGACGCAGGAATGCAATGCTAAGCCAATGAGCTCCTCACTAAGCTTCAGGAATCTTAATTGGTCTTATGCAAACTTGGCACCCACAATACCTACAACACCCAACACAAGGAAGGTCCCCTTCTCTTCTACACAATCCCTCGGGCGTTCCCTCCCTCTAGTGTTATTCAGGGTGGGCATAGAAAGGCCCAAGCTACTATACCACTAGAGATATCTACCTACACTGGGTTTATCAAGCATTTCCATGTTCCTGAGCTCCCTTGACTTCAAGTTCATTATCTAGTCTCCCGATTATGAATTTTCGCATGAAATTCAATTTCCTGGGCTCACACACTGAGATTCTCTATGGATTTTTTGGCACCCTGAAATTCATCCCAAGGTTGATATCTATGGATACCCAACTAGTTTTCACAACCAACATGAATTTCGGGGCACTTTGGACACTCTAAAATGTTGTTTTTTTCTCTAGTTACAATTTTTGTTCTTTTCAAATGTTGGAAATGCATAACTTCCTAAAACATTATGAGTTCCATTTCCCAATCATCTAATGGGGATGAAGGGAAATGAATTCCCATTAATTAAATTGACTTACGGGTACAAAAAATTGAGCCCATACTCAACCATACAAATTTATGGGTTTAGGCTATGCTCCATTAAAGTCCTAAGCTAATTTCTCAACAATTTTCTTACAATAAAAATAAATATTAGTAATAAAGTCGACATAAGTAGTTGCTTACCCTTTATGGCACATAGGTTATCAAGATGATCCTTGAAAAAAGAGGATTTAATCCCACACACCCCTCTACTCTCCCTAGTGGATAGCTTAGCCCCTCATTTAAGTTGTTTCCATAGCTATCTCTTAAGCTTTTATATGCATTATAATTGTTTTTATTGTCTTTACCTTTTTCCATGGCTTACTAGCACATGTCCACAAAATATAAAATACTTGACTTTATAAGTCGGAAATTCACTAGCAGGGCCTTGGCCTTGTGCTTCACACTAGGAATCATACATCACATATTTGCAACATTTACATATCAATCCAATGCATTCCTGAGGTCAAAATGGGGGTATTACAATCACAACAAAAAATACTTGCAAACCCTAAGATGCATTTTCCCTATACAAGTCAATCGTATAAAATATCAACCAAAAAACCCAAGATAATCATAGTGAACTATTGTCAACCAAAGTAAAATGAAGCTAGACAAAGTCAACTACAATAAACCACAAGCAATCTAAGTAAATAACAGTTAAAACCAAGGTAAACTATAATCAACCAAAATCAAGGAAATTCAATTGAAGTCAACCAAAGGAAGATGAAAGTAACCATAATAATGGTAACTAGAAGTAACTAATGAAAATATTTTATCAACCAATGTCCACTATAAACAATAGTGACAAGAAAAAGCTAACCAAAATCAACCATATTATTAAACAATTATTGTTATAAAACATCACACTATGATGTAAACCTCTTAGATCATTACTCTTGAACTACTACATAACTCTTCTATAACATCATCTATGATGTAATCCTCTTAGATTATAATATCACAATATGATGTAAACCTCTTAGATCATTACTCTTGAACTACTACATAACCCTTCTATAACATCACCTATGATGTAATCCTCTTAGATTATTACAATAGAAATCATATGCAACCCTGTTAAAACATCATTGTGGTGTAATTTAAACATCATCCTATGGTGTAATTTTAAATTGTTTCTCTTTGAATCATATGTAACCCTTATAAAACATCATGTTAATATGTAAGCCTCCTAAATAATTTCTACATAAATGCCATAATTTGACATTTAAAAAACATTATTTACCTCAAACACAACCCTTATAAATATCTTGATGCAAACTAAGCCTGTTAAAATACTACTCCCAGGATTTTGAGTAACCTTAACGTAAGCCCTGTAAATTTTTTATCTGTAAATATCATAATGCAACATATATTGAGGTCATCCATACTATTAACCATATGATCAATATTCACAATTGAGTTAATTGTAATGATAACCATGTCCTATATACTTACTTCCTAAATTATTACTCTTGAAATGCCTCCAAGTGTCACAACATTGAAGTCAACCTTATTATTGACTTAAAACATAACCTCTTAAATTATTACTGTGAAAATGTTGTTATAAGACATCACATTAAATCCAACCTCTTACATTGTTATTATTAAAATGTCTAATGTGACATAACATTGAAGTCAACCATATTATTAACTATATGATCCATTAAGACAATATAGTCAATCATACGAACAAACATAATATATGTACAAGTAAACTTCCTAAATTTTTACTATTAGATGTCTCATTTTGACATAACATTAACATCAACCACGTGATCAACCATATGATCCATATGGACAATATTCCCAATCATAAAAAAGCCATAATATATCCACTTCTTAAATGCTTTCTCTTGAAATGTTCAATTGCAATATAACATTTAAATCGACCATACTATTGGTCTTAAAATGGTGCTGAAGCCAACCATATTCTTCACCATGAAGTGTCATCATGTGACATGACATTGTTCATTCAATGTCTTGAATTGTTATTTTTTTTTAAATGGCGCTGAAGCCAACCATATTATTCACCATGAAGTGTCATCATGTGACATGACATTGTTCATTCAATGACTTGAACTATTACTTTTCAAAAACTACACTGAAAAATAATATTTAATTTAACCATATAATTCATCTAGAAATTATAGTTAATTATAAAGATAATAATACTCAAATTTACAAGTCAACCTATCAAATTATTTCTCTTAAAATATTTCAATATGACTTAAGATTGAATCCAACATACTAACATACTATCAACCACAAATATAGCACTTCTAAAACATCACTATCATCTAAAAATCTTAGACTATTACTACTATATAGGATCCTATGTAACCTTTCTAAAAATTCACGTTGTAGTGTAAACTTCTTAAAATTATTACTCTTAAAAGGTCACAATGTAACCTAACGATAAATCAACCATAATATCAATCATAAACAATACCAATGTTGATAAAGGTAATCGTACTTTATTTACTTCTTAAATTATTATTCTTGAAATATTATAATGTGAAATAACATTAACGATAAATCAACCATAATATCAATCATAAACAATACCATTGTTATAAAGGTAATCGTA
This sequence comes from Larix kaempferi, assembly GCA_027924585.1. NCBI lineage: Eukaryota > Viridiplantae > Streptophyta > Pinopsida > Pinales > Pinaceae > Larix > Larix kaempferi. The sequence continues at coordinate 5,133,483 of BSBM01000684.1, read as the reverse complement.
CTTTATTTACTTCTTAAATCATTATTCTTGAAATATTATAATGTGAAATAACATTAAAGATGGAACCATATGATCCATATAAATAATATGGTCAACCAATAAGACAACCATTCTATATCTAGAAGGCAACTTCTCAAATAATTACTATTTAAATGTCACATTCTAACATAACATTGATATAAACCATCTAATATAAATAAACAATATGCTTAATCATAAAGACAATGATATTATATTTACTTAAACTCTTACCCAAGGTTGAAATGTCATCACATGATATAACTAGATATAACTATGAAGTCAATCTCTTAAATTATTATTTTGAAATGTTAGAATGTGACATAATATTTAACTCGACTATATCATCAATCATATGGTCTATATGGTCATTATTTTCAACAAAAAGGACAACTATACTATTACAATTTAACCACTAAAATTATTATTATCGAAACGTTCTAAAATGATATAAGAGTAAAATCAACCATATTATTGATCATGTTTAACAAAAAAAACCATAAAAAACTATACTCAAAAAGATAAAGCATGCAAAGAAAACCATAATAAATCATAACCAACCATTAGGAACACATGGGTAAGAAGGTCAACTAGACTCAAACATACTCAACCAAGTTAACCATTGTCAACAACAATGTTCCATAGTCAAAATGTTAACCATATGTATAACTAACCATGGTTAATGATGAAAAATCATGGTTTACCTGGCTAATCCTAGTGAACCATAATTAATTAATCAACCATGGTGAACATGGTCAGCTATTGTCAACCATGATCAAATATAGTGAATCAATGTATTCCTAGTTAAACATGGTGTACTATATTTAATGACAATTAGTCATGGTCAATATTCCCATGGTCAAACATTATCAATCATGGCCACTTGTAGTTAAACAGGTGACTTGGACTCAACTACTAGGTCAACATTGTCAACCATAGCTAACCAAATCAATCATATAACATACCAAAAATTTGTATAGACAACTAGGCTACTATAGTTTTAAATAATCATTAAGACGATCAAGAAATAAACCACTTACTTGAAACAATGCAAATGACAACTTGGAAAATCATTCAATTCCTCCCAACCATAGAAGAGAGCAACTCAATTGTTTTCCCAACTCCATCTCTGAGATGGATCACCACTATGCAATAAAACACAAGCAAACACTTCCACGCGGCACTCTCTCTCAGAGTCCGTAATAAGAAAATGATGGACTTATGAAAAGAGAGAACACTCAACACCATTCCTCCATGCACAACATGGTGTCTCATGCTATAGTAGTGCAGTATTATATATAGTTTTTCCCAGGTCTTGTGCCATCCCAATCAAATCTCCAATCAATCCATAAATCCCTATGATTTAGGATCTTGTCTGTTTGTTGAATTTTAGATTTGATTTGATTGGTAAAGATCTCTCTTGATTGCTGACACATGCTCTTTTGTGCCATGGTGGTGTCCCCTCATTTAGCCGAACTCTCCAAGTGTTCTTTTTATTTTATTTCATAATAAAGAAATAGTTTGTTGTGCAAAGTGTCCCTTTGTGTTTTTGAGTTTTAAATAAATCTTACATAAAAATAATTATTACAAATAACAATTCAAAAATAAATAATAATAATTTGGGTATCACATTTCTTCCCTCCTTCTTTTTAACACCGTCATTGGTGTTCTTTATTCTGAGCTCTCTTGCTCATTCTGGAACATGGAGAAATATGTCTCTCACATTTTATCCCACATTTCCCAAGTTGCCTCTTCAAGGATGAAGTGCTTCCATTGCATTTTTATTTGAACGATGGCTCAATTTTGTAACATACGTTCCTTCCTATCTAGGAAGTGGAAAGGTTTGGTCTGGAACTTGCCTTCAGGTTCTACCTTAATCACATTCTTGTCAAGTACATGAGTAACATCATGTATATATATTTTTTAATAATGAAACATGAAATACATCGTACACTTTTATATTAGGAGGAAGTGCAAGCTGATAGGCTACCGACCCTATCTTGGGTAACACATCGAAAGGTCCACAATACCTGGGTGCCAGCTTGTAACACCTTCCCAAGCTCAAGGCACTCTTCCCTGGTTTTACCTTTAGATACACATGGTCTCCAATGTTGAACTATCTTGGATTTCTTTTTAAATCTGCATAACTCTTCTAGAGGACCATCCTTAATTTTCACCCTCAAACGATAATCCTCTTATCCAGTCTTTAACTTGCTATAGACACATCCTTTATTCACAGGTTAGTAGCATTATATCCGATATTTCCGGGCAATCAACCTCAAAACTTGACATTCACCCTTTTTTTGAATGGATTTTGCATTACCTACGGTGATATTTGCATACATCATACTTATGCATTAGGGAGGCTAACAACTAATTTATTTGGCATCTTTTACCCTTTTGTCCCATTATTAAACTATGGGGATGAAACATTTCAACAAATATTTCTTGAACATAGAACTCTCCCTTGAGAACTGTCTGGGATGTGGAAAGATTCGGTCTAGAACTCACCCTTACGTTCTACCTAAATCACTGTCATTCTAGTCAATTACATGACTAGCATCATGTATATATATTTTTTAATAATGAAACATGAAATACATCATGGACTTTTATATTAGGAGGAAGTGCAAGATGATAAGCTACCGACCCTATCTTGGGTAACGCCTCGAAAGGTCCACAATACCTGGGTGCCAGCTTGGAACACCTTCCCAAGCTCAAGGCACTCTTCCCTGGTTTTACCTTTAGATACACATGGTCTCCAATGTTGAACTCTCTTGGAGTTCTTTTTAAATCCGCATAACTCTTATGGAGGACCATCCTTCATTTTCACCATCGAATGATAATCCTCTTATCCAGTCTTTAACTTGCTATAGACATATCCTTCATTCACAGGTTAGTAGCATTATATCCGATATTTTTGGGAAAACAAACTCAAAACTCGACATTCACCCTTATTTTTGGACTGATTTTGCATTACCTATGGTTATATTTGCATACATCATACTTAGGCATTAGGGAGGTTAACAACTGATTTACTTGGCAACTTTTACCCTTATGTCCCATTATTAAACTATGGGGATGAAAGTTTTCAACAATTTTTTCTTGAACATAGAACTCTCCCTTGAGAACTGTCATCAAATTAAAAGTGGTCTATCAAAAAAATTTATCCTCGAAAACATCAACGACATCATGTTCCCTTGATGTTATCTTTAATTTACTTTTCCTAAGTTTTTCCTTTGTTGATCACCTGCCCTCTCTCTTTTCCACTCAAGCTCACTTGCTTGAGTGCAGGAATCTGCTTTCTTTTCCACTCAATATCTTTTGCTTGTGTCCAGGAAAATCATGTGAGGGATGAATTATTAATTTTGTCACTTGGTGTTTTTCAATCTCTATATTGTCTTTCCCCATTCATGGATTAATAATAACAACCATAACTTACTTGAAATTCATTTTATTTTTCCTACTTTATACGGGCTAATACAATCATAAGATGAAAAGTTGCTCTATGTTAGACTTCCGAGCTTGTTTATACAATCAATTATAAAACGGTTAATGTTTTAAAAACATATTTAAGTGCACTTTTATTAAAATCATCTTATTACCATACCCCTCGTGGTCATCGCATCCGTTTTCATTATAACAATCATGTGAATGTAACTTCTTTCATGCAAAAAAAAAGGGGATTCTTTTAAATTATTTAAAGTAACCGCAAGGCATATAGTTTGTGTACAAGATACATATAATGTAAATTCCATATATATATTTGAAGTATATACATCAAGCTAAACAGAACTTCAAAGATCTACTATACATACTAAGCTTGTAATATATATAACAAGTTCCACAATGTCACAACCCCCAAAAACAATTGCCAATTTTTTCCAAAATATATATATGCAATCTATAAGCTAAGATACATTTAACTCTACCCATATAATTATTGAGTGTAAAATTTCTATCACCTATAACTATATAGGTATAAATTAGTTTCTATTTTCCTTCTTAAATATCAAGTGCTAAATACATATAACACAATAATTATATCATGAGAATCAAAACAAAATGAAAACAAATTCTATATATATATATATATATATATTCTCACCACAATTATAATATAATACTACTTTATTACAATTTCAAATATATATATCGATATATATACATATAACAACATTTTTAAATATACTAAACCATTCTCAACCAAAGTTCGAACTATTGTACTCGCAATATGTAGTTCCCTTATTAAATTAATTCTCAGACCAATCTTGGTTCTTAAGTGTATTTCAAAATCTAACGTAGGTTTTAAAGACAACCAAAGTATAATCTTCGCTTTACCGTTTTACCTTTTTTTTAATACTTACATCAACGTTCTCGGTTTTGTTCCAATCTACTCAAGGCATAACATATTTACACCACGCTAAATAAGCTTCAAATGTATCACCTACTATGATACAGTTTCGCAAACCCTGTCAAACGTTGACCGAAGGGTAAGTAAAAAATATAGCTAGAATTTTAAATGTTTTACCGAGTCACAAAAAGTGTGATACTTACTAACCCAAATATTCTCTTAGGGCACACTTTTATTATCTATGTAACCCACTGAGACTTCCTCACCGTAATAATCATTCATATATATATATACAATGCTATGATGGAAATCATCCAATGCTAAAGCATTCCTACGAAGTATAACCTTTATCCAACTAATATGATGTACAAAAATCAGAATGAAAGAGCACGATATTCGTTCTAAATACTTTCCATTGTGACATCAATATAACTTTTAAAAAAATGCCATAAGGCTCACCCATAATTTCAATGACGAAAACCCTCAATACAGAGATTAGTATTATTTTTTAATTTTTATATTTTAAACATAGTTTAAAATTAATTCTTATAGCGTTCGCAGAAAAAATGTTTGAAATCTTAAAACGGCATTCATAATTTCTTATGATATATTGAACAAATATATATATAAGACCTGGAATAATACCGCCGTCACTCAAATTATGTAATTCGAGAATAACAGCATAATAATTTATCGCCATTGGAAACCAGAGTTTTCACTAAAAACCCTCAATAATTTAAAAGTACAGAGTTCCGATCCTTTAAGAGAAAGGGAAACCGTTTATAAAATAGTTGTACAGAATTTCGATAATTTACAACTTATATACGGGTATACGGGTGGTTTCACAGACGTCTCACAGCTAAACTCGGACTAAGTTTAAACTCCAGTTGGGACGCCAAAATCGAAGACTAAGGAGTAAAAACCGTAAAAGCAGGGGGTCACTGACAACAATTGGTACCCCCAACCCATTGTTAATCAATTGAAACCAAAATTTTTTGACAAGTATCAGCGGATTGGCGGAGGCGTTGATAAACAGAGAAATGATAAGCAAGAGCACCGATGGGAGCATCAATGCACATCGTTCAATGAGTCGACCTCTAATGACTAAATTCAAAAAAATTAACATATCATTCCACGAATTCATTCGGATATCTAGATCTTTGTATTACTACTAATATTAATATGAAGACTCTAGGTGTGTCTCAGAGGAACCCGATTTTTTTTTTCATAGATCTAATGCCCATCTGAGCTTTCACTCCCTAATCTAAATACATTCCCCTTTAGAATTTCTATAGCTTATATTTTGTAGGATTGGAGTATAAATCCACACTGAAGTATTTAACATTTGAATTCTCCATTAAATAGTCATTTAGTTATAAAAGACATTTTTTCTTAAATTTAAATAAATAATAAAGTTTTGAAACATAAAATTTTATTAATTAATATAAAAAGTATTTATCATTTTATTGTAAATGAATTAAAGATATTCTGATCTATGTTAATCATAGTAATATAGTTCGACCTTCTTGGACTTTCACATACACAAATTTTGAACAAATGTAATACTAATAAGAGCTCTTACCTAAATTTTGAAAACCAATTTTAAAAATCCAATTTTTAATTATTTAAACATTATATACCATTCAATTTGATACTTAGCTAATTCATTAATTAATTCAAAATCCTTAAGAGTAAATTGTAAGTAGTAGTAGATACTTCTTTATTTTCTTATTAAAACAAGCACAATAGTCCCTGCTTTGGGACTATGGTTTTTTGCTTTATTGACCTACGAATAAAAAACAATTAATGTATAATATAATCAAAAGCTAAGATGCAAAATCCTTAACAATGAGTGGAAATAAAGAATTGAACAACCAATATTCTAAAGATTGATATATGATTTCAACATGAATACATCCATCTGAAACTAAATCTACAAGTGTCTTTGATGTCTGTCAGTATTTGAAATTGAATCTATGAGTGTCTTTGATGTCTATCAGTTTTTGAAATTCAATCTACGAGTGTCTTTGATGTCTATCAGTTTTTTTATGATAGACAGTTTGTAAGCTAGAAGGATGAGTGTAAAATTTAAGAAGATTGGTCTACAGCTTTGTGAAATTACAAACGCAGATATGGATATTAATATTGTATGTGAATTCTATGAGAAGGAATGTAGTGGTGAAAATATTGCATATGTAAACAGAGCTTCCCTATAGATACTACAATACAATGTGAAACTCTAATTAAAAATGAGCCGAGTTATGATGAAGATTGCCTAAGTGAAGAAGAGTTGATTGTTGTTGAGTTGGAAATGAAGTTGATAAATAATTTGCTAGTTGATAGTATTAACCTGCTTGGACCTGTGAACCAAGCTGATGAGAATCCAATTTCTATTGCAATTGATGAAGAACCTATTGATATTCCTGCTAGTGCAAAAGTTGGTGTAGTTTTGAAGGATGACATCCCATAAGAAGAAGAAGAAGAGCACAGTTTTGAAGGATAACATCCCATAAGAGGAAGAAGAAGAGCACAAGGAAGAAATTATTGTATTTCTTAACAATTTGCATGATTATGACTGTGCAGGTACTAAAGACAACCTGAACACCTAACAGTAGAAAGTAAAGAACACCTGAACACCTAGAACAATACTTCGATAAAATTAATCTCACCTAACAGTAGAAAGTAAAAAACACCTGAACACCTAGAACAATACTTCGATAAAATTAGTCTCAGAACACCTGAACACCTACTAATAGAAAGTAAAGATAAATTGAGTACTTTCATTTTAAAGGTAATAATCTAAATTTATAGTATTTTCATCTAATTATTTTAGGAAACCATGGATCAAAAAAGAGGTTCTGCTATTATGAGAAAGATACTGCATACACGAGACTCAGAACACCTACATATTAAAAGTTCCTGTCCTTTATTACTTAATGAAATATACACTGAAAACTTAGATAACACCTAAAAATTCAAAATTCAAATATGCGATGCTTCTAGACGGAGCAAACAACCATCAAATGAATGGAAGATGGTTTCACTGAAATATATAATCACATAAATGACATTTAAATTCAAAATTCAAATATGCTCTGCTTCTCCATGGAGCAAGCAGCCTATGTATGGAAGATGCTTTCACTGAAAAATATACTCACATAAATGACATTGAAATTAAAAATTCAAATATGCTCTGCTTCTAGATGGAGAAAGCAGCCTTAAGATGAATGGAAGATGCTTTCACTGAAATATATAATCACGTAAATGAGATTGAAATTCAAATGAATGGACAATGATAATTGTTTATACAGAATGGCATCACACTGCTGGTCTGTACCAAGCAGTCGCCTAACTTGACTTGACTTCCCTTACATGCTATGCTTCCTGTACATATAACTATTCTATCTGGCAAATACCAAAAAGGATGGATGGCTTACCAATCCAAACACCATACAATGTAAGTATTCACTGCTATGGCTAATATGATAATTGAGTATTATTATTGTTATATATCACATTTATAGGATATTCTGCTACATCCCCAAAAAATTAACAGAAAGCAGGTTTTCCACATCTAGCAACCTACCGTCTGCCAAAATATGTGTGCTACCTGTTGCCAGGGCAAAATAGAGTGGGCGGTCATCATTCCCCTCACAAAAACGCATTGTCATGTCACTTGCACTGCAGCTCAACAGATATCGATTTGTAAATTTAAGTCTACCCATCTTCATCTGTGCAATCCCAAGCCTTGGTAAATCCTTTCCCCATGTAAAACTCGGCCATGCAACACTGTTCCCATGGCTCCAAGCAAAAACCATTGGAGTTCCCAACTTATACAGGCATGAAAAAAATTTAAAATAAAATTACGAATTCATCACAAGGATCAATACCTAAGAATGAAGAAAAACCTACAACCCTGAATCCATTACTGGACAAGCTCATGCACCCACCCCACATCTGGCGATTCTATTGAAGAAGTACAGTCATGAAAGAGATTTTCTCTGGTAAGCCTTGAATATATCTTTGCCTTCAAGCCTTGACACGATTCGACCCTCTGAACAGGCTCTTCAAACCATTCGCCCACGTCGTCGGCGTTTTCCGAGTGAGTCCGTGTGCAGGGGAGACTTTGAACAACGCAATGTCGAGGGTTGGAAGCTCTAGGTGATCCATGTCCAGTCACACCATTGACCATTTGGGCTTGAACTTGTAGGCATGAAGGTACAGAGGAATCCTTCAACCTAAGTCTCTGAAGTGAATTCATGAGCTTCACCATTGGCTGTTGAGAACTAGTATTAGATCAAGACACAAGCCTTGAACTTGACAACCCTCTTGAAGCTTCAGAGGGCATTGAGGAAATTCTTCAAACGAGTTATTAATTCGAACACCCATCTCGCTATCCCCATCTTTTTGTAAAAAAGATGAGCAATCCCCATTACTCTGTGTAGAATCACACCCACAACTCATGTCTGGAAAATCAGGAATGCTCAGAGTACCTCTGTCGTTTTCGAACCCACGACCAACCGCGAATCTGGAAGGCGGAGAATTCATATATTCTGAATTCGGCGACGAAAAAAACTGGGCTTCATTCAAATTCAAGCCACCGCTACAACTGGGTGACATGAAATAAACTGAATTTTTGCCATGGTTTGCAGAAGAAAGATCGCTAAAAAAGGACCAGGGCAATGGTCCCATAGAAAACGCAGGTTGCTCCACAGAAATGCTTGACATTTTTGCTATATCAATCAACAATCAAACATACAACAGACAGACCCGACAAAGCCAAACAGACAGACAGACAGTAGCAAATTCCAAATATAATCAATCAAAATCTATTAACCCCACAATTCCTTCAGAGTATTGCCATCCCTGAAGGCTGCCTCCATTCATTCCACTACCATGTCCTGCTATAAATATCAGAAAAACATTATATAAATATTGTCATTAAACACCCTGTTGTGCTCTGTGACTCTTTTGAGGCGGTGCTAGACTTTAAAACATTATATTTTCATTTTATTATTATTAGAATATTATGCAGTCAGCATAATAGTAAAATAATACGTACCACTTCCATTATATAAATGAAACTTCCATTATATAAATGAAAGTACTAGTCTGCGTTCTAAAATACATCGTCACCGTCATTTTGGTAATGGGTAAACTGGGTAAACAATAAAATATATACAGTGCAAATTAAATTCTGATCTCCCAGGATTTAGATGACACGGCCACGACCCATACGTTTTTAATGATATGACGGTCCTGACAGCCTACGGTATGCCTTGAATTGAAGAATATTGTTATGTGATAGCCATCCTACCATCATTATCCACCAGCTCTGTACTAGAGAGACGCGCTTGTCAAAGCATGCCTGACTTATTGCATGCCTGCGAATTGGATTGAAACACGATCAATATCGTGGAAAGAAAACTTGTAATATATAATTTTTTTAAATTTTGTTTTTTTTATTTTATTTTTAATTTGACATAAGTCACATTTAAGTAGGGTAAATTTGTCACATGAGATCTTAAAACACATGAGATCTTAAAGCCAATAAAAAAATAGAAAATATATAATAAGTTAATCAAAAAATTTAAATAATATAATATTAAAAATTTAAATTGTAATTTTATTTGTTTAAAAATTCAATTTGAAATTTATAGAACATTGGATAACTTTATAAAAATTTAGATTAAAAATTTGTAAACTAAATAAAAGTTAAATACAAATTGATTGCTATAATCTTTGCGTTGACCGGGACTAATAATTATTAATAATGAATATTTTTATGTTTAATATTTAATAATTTATATTCAATATTTTATTAAAAAAATTATATATATTTAAGAAGTTTTTATGGTACTATATTTTTTCTTTATTAATACTCAAATTATATTACTATGATGCTAACTAAACTGTTGTCATCATACACAAATTTTTCTTAAAAATAAATTAATATTAAATTTTTAAAATATAAAATTTTATTAATTAAGTACTTAAAACTTTACACCTCAAAAAATTTACTTTTACAAATTTTTACTTTTACAAATTTATAAATCAAGATTTAACGTTAATTTTAATGGTGTCAGATACATACAAAAAACATCTATCAATCAGATACAATAAAAGTCCGAAAACCTAAAATGTTGTATAAATTAAAAATCATTTTCCTTGATTTCAATTTCGAAATCGGAACATTCATAATTTTCTTGGAAATAGCACGAACGTGGAATCGAGTTCTTCCTTTACAAAACACAAGTTCAGTATAACCTAATTTAAGGACAATGTACAGCTCTTCTTGAAAGAAAAACGCACACGCAAGAAACTATTGAAAAAAAATATTGGAGTGAGAGATTATTTTCCGCTTAAGATCCAAAGGTCAAAGTTACAGAATGATGAAAGCAAACATGGAGGTTACATCAGAGAAAAAGGTTTTATTTTACTGACCTTTCATCCGCTGTGCTCGAAGGATCAGGACACTCTGAACACGTTGTCTTCGAGAAACCGCTGAATATTCATAACTCGGCGAGCTGTAAATTTTCCAATCAAGCCTAACATTCATCAAGGGTTTAATCTTGCTTTCTTCTGTACAAAACCTAATTTCCAAATACTCGAAAATATCATTTATGAACAGCATTTAACAGCACAGATTGATAGCCTTTCAACCAAATTCATAACACCGTATGTTAGGGAACTCAAGGAAGAGCTTTGGTTCAAACCCTAGCTCTATCAGCGTAGCAATACAGTTCTAATCATCGAAGAATGCCCTTACCCAAAAGCAGCCACTCGTTAGAGGACACCGGACGTTCCTTGTAACGACAGAGAATTCTTCCACAGCTCCGACGTAATAAACACCGAATCACGCTTGTCGCTGGAGTATTCGCAGACACTAGAAAGGCACGCGTAAGTGCCTCGGTTGCTATCGCAGAACACTTCATCAGGCTTTGTTGAAACAGACTTTTGTCTGATTACCTCGCTTTTCATGATGTGAAACAGTCAGTCAAGAACAATATTTAGTGGAAGCGGAGATTTTTGGCCAGGAAAAAGCAAGAGATGGAACGAAAATATGTTTGAAATGCGTAGTACATCGTCAAGATCAAAGCAAGTCTGACGAATTGAGTGGTGCACGAAGGCCGTAACAACCCTGACAGGGCTTTTTTTATTTTCTTCGTGTTTGGAGTTTGTTCCACGTTAGTATTGTGTTGCTAGGGTTTCAAGGAATATTAAACAATTTCTACTTAAATTGGAATTTTTAAATATTCAAATTAAATCTTTGAAGGTATAAATAAATTCATGATTTCAATCATCTCCATTGCACTTCGATCTAGCAATCCAAACAACTGATATGCTTTTACAATTGCAACGAACTCTCCAAAATTTTGACAAAATTTTTAATGAGAAATCGTAGAATATAAACTAAAGCAGCGTTTTTTTAAATTACGACCCAAAATTGAGGGTCAGGGAATCACCGTACGCTGACCACCGCAAACGGGCGCATTTTTCGGCTTAAAGGAATCTCTCGGCAGACGGGATTGTCACTGTGTCAGCACCCTAATGACATACGCAAATGCATGAACTGCAACATGGAAAAGTACGCATTTTCGTAAGTAGGTTTTGTTGGCATTGTGGCATCCTCGATGGCCGTAAGAGTCAAATCAAGAAAATAGAAGCCTTCCACAAATTTAAACGAGGCCATTAACTTCGAATAGCTTAATTCGCTTATACAGAAACGATTGTTTTTAATTCTTGAAAATCAATTGTATTTAGAACAGAGTTAAAGTAAGTTACCTTCAGTTCAATGAGACTAGGAGCTCGGTGTTTTAATTATCTAGGATCTGATACAATCTCGACCCCGTGATTACGTTTGTTCTTAAAGAGACGGATTTATTCTATAACCAGAGCATAATATATAATTTTATTTAATAAATTTGTATCCAATGTAGAGGTTTCATTCCTCCACCATAATTAGCTTTCCACATCGATTCCATCGATACGAATTTCTTCGACTATGTTCAATCATTGACCTTCTTTCATTTTTTGTTTTCTTCTTCTTCATCATCCGTTTTTTTAAATCCAACTCGCCATCACAACCGAGAAGGTGAACTGTCCAAACATACTATTCGACCCACGGATGAGTGAAAGCGATAGCTGCAGAAGATCTTGCTTTTGTAATCGTTTGGGATCAGGATTTTTAATTATATACATATTACTACAAGGAGCATCTGTGCAAAATCATTGATTTAGTGCTCATAATTGCTTTTATTTTACATTATCGTGATGTAGATCTAAAATAAATAAATAAAAATGTGGAAATCTCGTGTAACCACCGAGATAAGAAAAAAAAGATAAGATTGGCTAAGTTCAAATTTATAGAGGCATAACTTTTATCCAACTAATATGATGTACAAAAATCGGAATGAAACACCATTAAAACTTAAGAATATTCTTAAAACAAATGGCATTTTTTTTTAGAATAAATTGTATTGCAGGGCCATCCCACACTTAAATGCCGGGACTTCCTTCAACATTTATAATTTTTTTATGATATATTGAACAAATATATATAAGACCTGAAATGTCAATGATACGTGGTTCGTTGGGATTTCAGTTTATAAAATAATTATACAGAATTTCAATAATTTACCACTTATATAACATCATTTCACTTGAATTAGAAAAATACTTAGTAATCAACCGATTGCGAAGGTATAAACGATTAACATCTCATCAATAGAATAGAAGGCGAGTGAAGTCGCATTAGTAAGACCACTCGGGATTCAAACCCACGTGAGACAAGTACGCATACAGAGCGGGAAATGAGAGTGCTGACCCACTGCGGTTGCTTCGGGAAATGAGAGTGGTGACCCACTGACTGCGGTTGCTTTTTAGCTGGAATTGACGTCGTGGGCCGGCCATGAGAGTGCTTCGTTAAAACCCCAAGGGCAGATTTCCACCATGGGAGTAATTCTAACTGTAATAAAACATCGATTAAGAAATCAACCGCACTCTCTCACCTCCTGAGGCACGAAAGGTCAGTAGGGTTCGGAAGCGGTCGCCGACTTGTCAGAACGTAGTACGAGTTCCATCATCTGGCTTCTATTTTCTTGATTTGACTCTTACGGCCATCGAGGATGCAAGTCGAGCAAACCCCACAATGCCAACAGACCCTACGTACGAAAATGCAAGTACTTTTAATGCGTACTTTTCCATGTTGCAGTTCATGCATTTGCATATGTCATTAGTGTGCTCAGTTCAGGGATCAAATTTGAAGGGTGGGTCCCATTTCACTTTGAAGTGCTATGAGATATTGAACCCTTCAATGCTGACATGTAAAAGTAAGTCATTCTTTTCATTTGAAAATGTACTAGTACATCAAAATTTCAATGTTTATTTATGTAGTGAAGTCAAGAGGTTTTATTTTGCAGTGGATATAGCAGCATTGAACGTTATATATGTTATATAACATAATCATGCTTTGCCCGGATATAGCCTGGGTCTCTAGGCCACTATGCCACTTTTTCCATCTTAGCAGTTTCCCAAGTTGATCTTGCCTCTTAAACTCTTAACGAGTATAATAATACAATTAACTTGCTAACCCCATTTCAATCCAACTTTCATCCTTACATCCAAAATTAATAGTATTTTACTCTTTCATGATCTGCTTGAACACGAGGAATTTATTAGTGAAACATAACTTAGGAGACACATAGAAAATCCACTTTTGCCATAACTAAATTCATAGATCTTTTTTTCTACATCAGCTACGGTTAGCTTGCTAGCCCAAATCCAATCCAACTTTTAACCAGTATAATAATATTCAATACCTCTTAAAATGGGTTCCTAGGCTGCTTCAAACACTACAAACTCGATGAAGAATTGGGTTATTCAACTCTTCTAAAAGCAGCATGATGGACATTGAGTTTGGTATCTATCTGTTACTAAATTAGTGAACAATAGAGATGTATGCAGAAAGGCCGTAAAAAATGTGAAGGGAAAGAATCTGAATGGTAACCTTTTTTTACTTTGTTGAATTGAGGACCATAATTCACTTTCATGCACCTCTATCAAACAACTTCATTTCCATTTATAATCCTCCTTCACGCAAGTATATTAGAGAGAACAGTTCAACAAAGAAGTTGGATTGGATTGAAAACTAATAGCAAGTTTCTTTGTCACTCTAATTGTGTACCCTATGGCAGAATTGAATGCCAATGACAACAATATATGTTTTAATTTTTCATTCAACACATTATAATGCCACACGTACATGGGATAGAATAAGTTTAAGCACTACTTACATGTTACATGCTATGTTATGGTTTGAGCAGAGAGAACTATTCAACTCCAGGAAACTTTTGTTCTCAATAGCTGATTAAGGACCCTGGATGCTTCTTCTCTATAGCCCTCCCCCTAGATATCGTTATACATACTAAATCTATGGTATGATGGAGTAGAGGATGGGTTGTAACTTGTGAAGCATAAGTAAAACGTAGGTAGACCAAGTAGAGAGGTGATGCATAGATGGTTGAAGTTCTTGTTATATGGTTGAAGTTCTTGTTTTATTCCAGACCAGCCGATAAGGGTAACAAAGTCAAAAGGTAAAGTAGCACTGTCATTCTAAAATCCAAGATTACAAAAACATTTTTGTCCCAGTTCGTACAGTCAAACGCAGATTGTAAGTGTAGTAGCATCAGTGGTCTTCATATTAATAAATACCAAGAATATTAAACCGTTTACTAGAGGAATGTGTCAATTCAACGACTAAGCAATTGGGGAAAATAGCTCATGTAATACAGTTTTAGATACAAAGTCTGGATTCTTGATCAAACTCATTAACTAAATGCATGGAGGTTGGCAGAGTGGGAACTTCCCCAAATCCCAGGGTTTTTGGTAAAGCTGGGGGGTGCGCTGCGCACACTTGTTTCCCGTAGGGATGCAACAATGACCAATGGAAGTTGAACGAGGAAGAACTCGGTTTTAGAGTGAAAAAAATGGTCTTCCTTGTCCCCTCCATTTTAGGAAAGTTAAAGGGCAGCTAAATTTTCAAGAACTTCGATCGAGCGACAATGGAAAATAGGGCAAGGCAATGAGCACGTGGAATCATATGCATATACACATGACATATGAAGAAAGCATCAATTGTTGTTGTTGCTACAGTTGGGAATTGATAAATGTCATTCTAAACAGCCTTTAATGGATATTTGTGACAAACCCACCCTCGAGTCCAGGCTTTAACTTTGAATCCTTCAAGGCCCATTTGAAGTAACAAAATTTCAGTCAAATAATAATATTGTGTTTGAACTTTGAAGTTACAGAATTTTAATCAAATAACAAAATTTTTAAATAATTGATGGGATCATGAATGGATAAAATGATGTACATACCTGTAAATTCATAGGATGTCGACAATCTAGTCATCCTTGAAGTTGAGCTCCTCAAAGAAAATGAATTTCTTTATATATGTCTATGGCAGGTTGGCATTGGCATCTTCGCTCTGCAAACTTTCCTGGAGGACTGGAGGATATAGGCTAGGTGGAACTTGGAAGTAGCTCGACCATAGTGGAGTATGGGTATAAGAAAAAACTTGTTTGTATTCCTGTAATATTATATATTGATGGTTGGAGCCATGGAAGCATGGAATTCGAGCATTGACCTGATACAACAAAGAAGACACAAGGTGGGGCTCCGAAGCCGCAGGATTGACTTGATAAAACAAAGAAAACACAGGGTGTGAGGATGGGAGTCATAGACAGTAGGATTAACTTGATACAACAAATCAAACGTAGGGCTGTGGATAGGGGCCACGGGCAAGAGCAACATCCTGCAACATTACAAGAAGTTTATGGATTGTGGACTTTGTCTGAAATGCCAAATTTGGGGCACATTAACATAATATATTATACATTGAATACTCAATTAACTCTCTGAGTTAAAATTCACGAATTGGTATGTGATAACTAGTAACTTGGTAACTTGGTAAGCCCACTTCTGCCAACAACACGTATGATCCACCAACCAGGTTTAATAAATTGGTTGCTTCCATTAAATGTGTTAAACATGTAAGCACTCACTGCAAACACGAGAACTTAGAAGCGTTCAAGCCACGAGCTGCTCAGTGTAAGCCCGTCCACGTAAGTTGGTCAATGATATTATTAGAGGCCCAATGGTCCATGATCCATGGATGATCGAACACGTTGATATTGGAGAGTAACCTAGTCCCACTCCCAAGTCACCTAGCTAGTAGCCACATTCCCAATTTCCCACTGAAAACTGTCGATCCCAATTTCCCACTGAATACTGTCGATGGGTGAAATTTGAAGCTACCCTTCTATTGCAATTTTAAACAGTAGTGGTTAATTTAATTATTGAAGGGTTCACCATGAAATTGAAATTTTTTTTGCATATTAAAATTTGAAGTGGCCTTCTATGACATGTAAAATGTCCTTTGAAGGGCCCTGAAGGCTTCAAATTTGAAGCCTGGTCGTGGACAAGTATCTACCAAGGGTGAAACTCACGAGGGGGAAGGTGAAATACATAGAATCGAAGACTAAGGAGTAAAAACCCTAAAAAAAGGGGTCACTGACAGACTTAAAGCAACGAAATTTAACCAGATTGTGCCAGGATCGTAAGTTTAAGAAGGATTTTAAGCACATGGAAACGGGGGCAATCCTTATTTCTATAGCTGATTCCCCATTCACACCGAGAGTCAAAAGGGAAAGTTGATTTCTGCAGTGATGATCACGAACACGGATCTAATCACATAAACAATCAAACATGATTAATAACAATGAAATTCGAACTGTACAAATAGATTTAAAACACTGATCGATATCAGACGGTACATATAGTTTTAAAACCAAGGATCGATATCGACTTTGCATACCATGATTTTGATAAAAAAGGAGAGAAGTATGAAAATAGAGTCACTGTACAATGGTTAAATTAGGTGAGATCCAGATCGTTTTCATTAAGGATTGCTGACATAGATAAAAAGAAGAAAAAAACACAGATAGGTAAGTACATCAGAGTTCAACCTCTGTACGACTTGACAGTGTTTAGGATACGTGCAAATCACAAAGACAAGAAATTGATACAAAGGTTCACGACATGATTGAGTGGAGACTAAAATAGAGATCCTAACAACTCTTCTATGAAGAACAAAACGGAGAAAAAAAACTACAAGATGTATATCAATCATAAACAAAGCAAGATACAATATACACTGAACAAAACAGTTGCTCACCGGTCGGTTACTAACCGGCTTATTAAACTAATCCAAACTGAAGGTAACCCGTTTATTTATTAAACTAATGTAAACCGAAGGATTTAGTTAACATTCCCCCCTTAATCCGAAGGGTCATCTGACATGCCTAGTAACATTCTGAATTTTTCAAACTTTTCACGTCCCAATGCTTTAGTAAATATATCGGCAATTTGCTCTGAAGTAGGATAATGAGTCAAATTAATAGTTTTAGCCTCAACATGATGTCGAATCAAATGATATTTGGTATTGATATGTTTGGTTCGATCATGGAATTTAGGATTCTTGGCCAATTGTATTGCAGAAGTGTTGTCAACAAAGAGAGGCATTGAAGTTTTCTGTTTCTCCTGCAATTCTTCAAGAATTTTCCGAAACCAAATGATTTCTTTTGTGGCTTGAGCTGCTACAACGTATTCAACTTTAGTTGTAGAATCAACAGGAACTGATTGCTTTCGTGATCTCCAAGTGATGGCTATTGATCCAAGATTAATCAAATAACCTGAAGTAGACACCCCATGCTCTTTATCTCCATCAAATTCTGAATCTGAATAACTAGTAAGATGGAAATCTAAAACTTTAGAGTATTTGATGCCAAATGACTGAGCGCCTTTTAAATATTTGATCACTCGTTTTGTTGCGCTCCAATGACCTTCACAAGTTTGATGCATAAACCTAGAAAGTATTCCTACAACAAAAGTTATGTGAGGACAAGTAGTTGTAAGATTTAAATCAAGCTTCCAACAAGTTGTATGTACTTTGTTGGATCTTCACATGCACTGCCTTCATGTGAAATAAGCTTTTGATTATGCTCCATTGCAGTAGAACCAAAATTACAATCCAACATCGTGAATTTACTCAACAGATCTCCAATATACTTTTTCTGAGAAATTAAGATATACTTTGGTTTTTGATCTACTTCAATTCCTAAATAATAATGAAGTAATCCCAAATCTGTCATCTCAAAAACCTTTTGCAACTCCTTTTTAATAAATACTATATAGTCATCATTATTCCTTGTGATAAGCAAATCATCAACATAGACAACTAGATATACAATTGATTGCCCAACTTTCTTAACAAATAAAGTTGCATCATCTAGATTGAAATGCTTATAATTCAATTTGAGAAGATGTTCAGTTAACTTCTCATACCATGCCCGGGGTGCTTGTTTCAAACCATATAAAGATTTCACCAATTTACATACCTTCTAATCTTTTCCTTTAACAGAAAAACCTTTCTACTGAAACATATAGACATCTTCTTTTAGATCTCCATTTAAAAAGGTAGCTTTTACATCCATATGATGTATTTTCCATTCATTTTGAGCTACAAGAGAAAACATAGTTCTAATAGTGCCCCATTTTGCAATAGGAGCAAATGTTTATGTGTAATCAATACCTTCTTTTTGAGCATACCCTTTTGCTACAAGTCTTTCCTTGTACTTGTCAAGTGAGCCATCAGCGTTAGATTTAGTTTTATAAACCCACTTAGAGCCAATCAGTTTAATGCCAATAGGAGGGTCCACCAACCTCCAAGTGCCATTTTTAATAAGAGCATCATATTCTTTCTGCATTGCATCTTTCCATTCATTACAGCTAGCAGCTTCTTCAAAAGTAGCAGGCTCATTAACAACAATAGAAAAATTTAACTCAAATTCATCAAACCTTTTTGGAATTGTCTTTGTTCGTGTTGATCTACGAAGTGATTGCTGCGGTGATGGCTGAAAAGCTTCTTCAATTTTTTATTCTTCATTATTATCATTCAATTCTATATTATTGTCATCTATTTTTTCTTCTACAGAATCATTATTATCAACTAGTTTTTCTTCATTCTCAAATGTTGATACAGAAGGAAAATTAATTGAAGGAAAATCCATAGACTGATCTAGAATCTGAATCCCCCCTTCAAGATGCGGAAGATCATTATCCCATTCATAATAAAACATCATTTGGACAGGAATTTATCCAAATGATTGAGTTGTCTATCAATAGTAGAAGCATCTTTATCAAATTCAAGAAAAACTACATCTCTTGAAGCAATAAATTTCTTGTTCTCCTCATCATACAACCTGTAAGCTCTGGAAGTATTAGAATATCCCAAAATAATACATTTGCGACTCCTCGCACCCAATTAGTTATGTTGTTGTGTAGGAATCAAGGCAAAGAAAGGAAAACCAAAAACTTTAAAATGTTGAATAGCAGGAAGTCGATTATACTACATTTCATAAGGAGACTTATTATTGATGGCAATAGAAGGACACCGATTACAAATATAGACTGCCCAAAGTACTGCTTCTCCCCAAAACATCAACTTGACATTCTGAAAAAAAGCATCATTGACCTTACCATATTAAGCAAAGTTTTGTTCATGCGTTCTGCCACACCATTTTGTTGTGGGGAATAAGGAACGGTGATTTGATGTTTAACACCATTATCTTGTAAGTACTTTTCAAATTCATTAGATGTGTATTCTCCACCATTATCTAAGCGAAGAGTGCCAATATTAAGTTGAGTTTCATTTGTAATCCACAAATAAAAATTCTTAAAAGTTGCAAAAAATTGTGATTTCACTTTCAACAAGTAAACCCAACACATCCTGGTGTAGTCATCAATAAATGTTAGCAGATATTTGTTACCATTGGAAGATGGAACATGCATGAGCCCACATAAATCTGAATGTATAATTCCTAACTTCCTGGAAGCTCTGGAAGTAGACCTATAAAAAGGCTGCTCACAATGCTTGCCTAAAATACAAGCATTACATGGAGACAATTTTCTTGGAATAGTAGGAATCCCATGTATACCTTGTTGCTTCATAATTATGATACTATCATAATTTATATGACCAAAACGAGCATTCCACAATAAGTTGGAAGACAAAGTATCACTATGCTGAGCCAAAAGAGCTGAGTGGGATAAAAAAGATGACGTCCCTTTTAGTTTTAAAAGTTTGTCTTCTTCAACACCAGTCATAACAATCACATCATCAGATGTTCTTCGTATTTTAATTATACCATCAAACATATGTATAGAATTCCCTTGCTGCCTAACAACTTGTATGATAGACATCAAATTTCTTTTTAATTGAGGAATATAAAGAACATCATGCAAAATATAATCAGCAAGTCCGAGTAACTTAAGTCGAATGGAACCAATTCCCGAGGGCTTCAACTGTGACTTATTAGAAAAATAAATTATACCATCAATATGATCACTAAATGTCTCAAAATAATGTCTTCTGAAGGTCATATGACATGTGGCTCCAGTATCTAAAATCCAAGTGCCTTCCCACGAAGCAAAAGAAGTGCTAAAAACTTCATTAATACTAAGATTACAATGTGCAACTATATAGTGAGCAGATTTAGGTGGTTTTCCTTTGTCTGGAGGTTGTTTCTCTTTCTTCTCATTAATCTTTTCCCAAGGAGTGCGACAATAACTGGCAATATGACCAAGTTTTCCACATCTATAGCATTTAACAAATTGCCTATCATTCTGAACATATTTTTTATGTCTGTCATCTTGATGATGATTACCTCCCCTGCCTCTAAATGTTCTCCTACCATGACCTCTACCACTAAGGTCAGGTCTAGTAGACTCCCCTCTAGGCTTCTGCTCTTTCTGGGCGAGACATAGAGTCTCAATAGTAGAATTGGAAAGAGATTCCTTCTTCCCAAAGGATTTCTCTTTTTCAACAATTTTGTCTATAAGAACATCAAAAGTCATGGCTTTCATTTGTCCACTAGATTGAAGCGATTCTAAGTAGTGTGAATAGGTAGGATATAGAACTTTAATGAATGCAGTGAGTTGCAAATCAACTTTGACACCGGTTGATTCAATATCATGAAAAATGGCTTTAATTTTGGAAGCTAACTTCATGGGATCATTCTCTTTTAGTTCAAGATTAAATAACTTCATCAACAATTGAATAATTTCCAGTTCTGAATGGGATTCATAAAGATCTTTTAATTTCTTTAACTTTGTAAATGTTGTGGTGTTGGAAAGAATGTGTCGACTTACCTCTTCAGTTATAAAAGCAAAAATTAAAGCATACGCCTTTTTTTATCTTTACTCTTCCAAATTGCAAGTTGTTTGTCATATGTAGGCTGCTCTGGGTCATTATCATCCTTGCCTTCACAAACTTCCTCCCATAAATCATTAAAAATAAGAGTGTTCTTAATTTTCTAAAACCATTCTTGGTAGTTTGCTTTTCTGGAAAGCACTACTCCCACAATTGATATTAGAGAATGCATTTTAGTTTTTCACTTCTATTAAAAAACTGTAGCTTCACAATCTTACCAGAATTTTTGATTCAGATTCTCAACAATTGTCTGGAACTGTCTGGTTCAGATTCTCACTCTCGAACACTGCTCCATTCAAGCAGGTTCTTTGACTGCTCTTGGGCATCGAATCTCCAATAGCGCTGGCTCTGCAAACTTCAGACTTTTCTCGGGATCCCTACTTCATAGACTTCAGACTCTCTCCTACAAACTCTGCACGTGAGAAAACTCTCCAACATAGCAGCACTTACTGCTCTCCTGGCTGTAGTTGGTTTCTCCTTTGATCAGCGTTGGATTGGATGCAGGGGTTTTTCAACATAGATGCAGTGATCTTCAACATGGAGTTTCCAGCATGTGGGAACACGATTTTTTGCACAGAGAGAATGGTCACACGGTTTTCTTCACAGGTACCTTCATCACGGCTCTGATACCACTGAAGAAAAAAATAGAGAACACAAAATCCAAGATGTATATCAATCAGAAACAGAGAAAGATATAATATATACTCAACAAAACAGTTGCTCACTGGTCGGTTACTAACCGGTTTATTAAACTAATCTAAACCAAAGGTAACCAGTTTATTAAACTAATCTAAACCAAAGGATTTAGTTAACATTCTATGGGTAGTCAAAAAGTGATTTCAAAGAAATCGATTGTTTACAAAGATTTCTGAAGTTGTATCTCTCACCGCTTTCGCATGCAAAGATATTGTTCAATGAGTCGACCTCTAATGACTGAATTCAAAAAAATTAACATATCATGGCACGAATTCATTCGATATCTAGATCTTTGTATTACTATTAATATTGATATGAAGACTCTAGTTGTGTCTTTTAGAGAAACCCAATTGTTTTTCATAGATCTAATCATGTTATTAAATTTATAGGATCCATACTTTGCAATTTGTTGAATACATATATGAGGACGATCCATATAGTAAACAAGGGTTCGAAACCAACATTTACCAATGTTAACTCTCGGAAGGAATTTCTCATCACATAGAATCACTTTTAAACATGGAGTTTTAAAAAAAACATAAAAAAGAAATATTAGTACTCTGTTTAATAAATTATTTTCACCATTGAAAACTATAAATTTGAATAATGGAAATGACTACCTGCTTACATTCGATCTCAATAAAATCCTTACTACATAATTTTTTCTCTTATAATAATGGCAGACAACTTTACCGTAAAAGAAAGAATCCAAGTTAGCATAAATAAAAACAATCATGCTACAATGAATTTACCTCGTAACACAAACAAACAAAACCAATCCTCGATAATAAATCCATGGTAACAAAATATCTAACAAAAATACTCTATCTCAAGGGAAAGCAAACTATGAGCCCTTAGATTCGAGCATTTGAACCATGCTATGATACCATAATGTAACATACCCAAAATTTGTATAGACAACTAAGCTACTGTAGTTTTAAATAATCGTTAAGACGATCAAGCAATAAAACACTTATACTTGAAACAATGCAAACGACAAGTTGGAGAATCAATCAGCTCCTCCCAACCATAGAAGAGAGAAACTTAACTGTTTTCCCAACTCCACCCCTGAGCTAGATCAGCACTATGCACTAGAAAGCAAGCAAACGATTCCACATAACACTCTGTCTCATAGTCTGTAATAAGAAAATGATGGACTTATGAAAAGAGAGAACACTCAAAGTTGTTCCTCTATGCACAACATGGCGTCCCATGCTATCTCAGTGCACTATTATATATAGTTTTTCCCAGGTATTGTGCCATCCCAATCAAATATGACGCAAGGCACCTCCGCAAAGGTTCTTGCTTAACAATTACACACAACAAAACCACGCGTTCACACAAACTAGATGTAAATAGGATGCTAGAAGTGGCTTCTATTACTTCAAATAAATCGGTTACAATGCGAAAAACAGTAAATGTAAACAACTAATCTATGACGGCCTTAGCCTTTACAATGCAGAAGTAAATATGGTGTGCTCTCTCTGTGTGTCCACCTTCACCCTCTCACGGCCACTACTAAATGCATGTGCTCACTAAGCTATGGATTTGATATTCTATTCTATGTTTTTCCCGGTTGATGCTTGATTGTTCTCTCCAATCTACTCATCCACTCTCGAGTGACAATTGATCTCCCTGTGCCTGCGCACTTGTCTTCTACTCTGCTGGTCTCTGCTGCGCATATCGAGGTCTACTATAACTCCCGAGACACTCTTCTTCTATCTAACGAATCCACCAGATCCTACAGACCTGCAATTTTCAGCGCCTTTGCTATGCAACACAATCTCTGCCTGTGTTGACATCTGTCGCGATCCCAACCACCTACAATAACTACTCATAACTTCCTTAGCAACCACGAACAAATACCAAGTACTCTCCTGTCTTTTTACTTTCTAGCATTGCTACAGTAGTCGGTCACATCTCGACCATACTATCCTCTGTCAGCTTCTGTCGGCTTCACTGCGCATATTAGGATTCTCTAGTCGTCTCCTTCCTCCTTGCTTGGCTCATGCCCAAACCTGTCGGTGTCATGGTTTGACAACTTGTCGACCATCAACGCCTTTCTCTGCAACCTATCGTGTGTCGACCTGTCGACTCTCGACCTTCACATCTTCCTGTCGATCTGCGATCAACTGCTCCTACCTGACTTATTGACTTCGAAAACCAATCTGCTCTGGACCAGTTGTCATTGGCAATCCCCTTGGTCGACTGCTCAAGTCGATTAACTTCGACTGATCTTCTTAGGCTCCGATGCTCTTGCATTAGACTCCCCAGGTGAAAAAGAACTCGAATTCTCCATCAGTCTCCTAAACTCTTCTTCAGAAATCCATGTCACCTCCTGCAACTCATCATCTTTCCATCGCACTAAGTATTCTTTCCTTCACGAACTGCGCGTACGCCTAACTTCGCATTCCTCTATTACTTATGTGATTTCTTCTTTGTGTCAGTCTAGAATCGGCACTGTCCAGTCGATGTTCGACACTTCCACGCTTCAACTACTTGAACCTTCTTTGAACTTGCACAGATCTGATACATTGAACATTGGTGAAATGCTCAAGTCCTTCGGCAGGTCCAACACATAAGCATTGTCCAAAATATTCTTTTGAATCTTACATGGTCCAATCTTCTTCAGCTTCAGCTTGTTGTATGTTCCTGTTGGAAATATCTCCTTCCATAAATGTGCATAGACTATGTCTCCTTCGCTGAATGACTATGGCCTCTTATTCGTGTCGGCTCTCAACTTGTATTCCGCATTACTCTTTTCTATGTGCTTTCGCACATCTTCATGCATTTCTTTCATATGCTCTGCGAATGATTCTGCATCCACGCTTTTCCTGATTTTTGTCTGTAACTCGACCAAATCTACCACTCCATGTGGGATTCATCCTTGAACAATCTGGAACGGGCTCAAACCTATCGACCAATTCACAGAATTATTATATGCAAAATTTTCTTGCGCCAACACATTCTCCCACTGCTTGGGTCTGTCGGCCGTCAAACACCTCAAAAGGTTTCCCAAACTTTTGTTTACTACCTCAGTCTGTCCATCTGTCTGCAGATGATATGTCGAGCTAAACTGTAACTTCATGTCCAGTTTCTTCCATAGGGTTCTCCAGAAATGCTCCATAAACTTGGTATCTCTGTCCGACATGATACTCTTCGGCAACCCATGTAATCTGACTATCTCCTTGAAGAATAGAACAACAATGCTTGTGGCGTCACTTGTCTTCTGACACGGAATAAAGTGTGCCATATTCGAAAAAATCTGTTGACTACAACAAAGATTGAGTCACTTCCTTGCTGCATATTCGACAATCCTAGCACAAAATCCATGCTTATGTGCTCCCATGGGGTATTCGATATGAGCAACAGTGTATACAACCCCGTATTTTGACTCCTTCCTTTTCCCAACTAGAAAACTAGACACTGTCGTACCCACTTACCGACATCTGTCGTCATTCTTGGCCAATAATATTTCTCTTCGACCAATGCCCCAGTCTTGTTGATGCCAAAATGATCTACTAATCCTCCGCTATGTAGTTCTCAAATTAGGATCTCTCTCATTGATCCTCTGGGAATACATAACTGTTGTCCCCTGAACAGGTATCCCTCTTGGATGAAATAGTCCAAGTATGAAGTTCTTTTGACACTCCATGGTTCACGACAAGCCTCCCATGCTTTTTCAAAATCCTCGTCGATGTCATACTCTGTCTTCACCGACTCTATTCCTGTTGCCTGAACTGTCGTCGTGTTTAGCTATGAAACTCTTCGACTCAGCGCCTCGGAAACCTTATTCGACTTGATCGACTTATGTCACAACATGAAGGTGTATCCTTGCAGGAACTCGACCCATTTCGTGTGCCGTTGATTCAACTTCGACTGAGTACTCAAATACCTCAGTGCTTGGTGGTATGTGTACAACACTAATTCCTTGGGCAACAAATAATGCCTCCACTTCTTCAATGCTTGGACAATAGCATAGAATTCCTAGTCATAGAACGAATATTTCTGCTTCGCATCATCCAACTTCTCACTAAAGAAGGAAATTGGTCAACCCTCCTAGCTCAACACTGCTCCAATTTCCATTCCATTCGCGTCGCAATCGACTTGGAAAACTTTGTCAAAGTCTGGGAGCGCTAACACTCGGCTCTCATTGAACTTTTCCTTCAACTTGTCAAAAGCTCTCTAGGCAGCTTCCATCCACTTAAATTACCCTTTCTTCATGCACTCTGTCAAAGGTGCACAAATCCGATTGAATCCTCGGATGAACTTCTTGTAGAAACTGGCAAGTCCATGGAAACTTCGCACTCTAGTCGCACTTGTCGGTTTCGACCAATCCAAAATTTCCTTCACCTTATCAGGGTCCATCACTAACCCTTTACCCAAGATTTCAAATCCCAAGTACACCAGTTCTTCCTTCATGAAGAAGAATTTCTGCAGGTTCACCATCAGCTTCTCTTCCTACAGCTTTCGCAATACCTGCCGAATGTGCTCCAAGTGCTCTGTCTTAGTTTGACTGAAAATCAGAATGCGTTTAGGTAGACTACGACAAACTTTCACAAGAATGGTTTAAGTACTTCATTCATTAGCCGCATGAACGTACTAGGTGCATTAGTCAATTCGAATGGCATGACTAACCACTCATACAAACCTTCCTTCGTCTTGAAAGTTGTCATCCATTCATGTCCTTCTCTAACCCGAATCTGGTGATAACCGCTCTTCAAGTCGATCTTCGTGAAGTACTTCACTCCACTCAAGCAATCTATCAAGTCGTCCATTCTCGACAATGGAAACCGACACTTGATCGTGATCTTGTTGATAGCTCTGGAGTCTGTACACATCCTCCATTCTCCTCCCTTCTTTGGCACTAATACTGCTGGTACAACGCAATGGCTCAGAATTTCTCTGATCAATCCTCTGTCCAACAACTCCTGAACCTGTCAATTGAGTTCCTAACCCTCTGCCGAAGTCATTCTATGAGGTGCCTTTTTTTTCAAACTTGATCCTGGAATCAAGTCTATATGATGGGATATGCTCCTTGTCAGTGGCAATCCCGTCGACGCTTCATGGACTACTATGCTCCTAAACGCGTCGAGCATCTTTTCGACTTCGACCAAAATTCTCTCTGATTGTCGACCTCTCGACACATGGTCCCTTCGGAGTGATGGCGAAACATCTCGACTACTTTTCCTCTTCTGTGAGGAATTATTTCGCTGTGCACATCAACACTTGCTTCTCCCAATAGTTGCTCTCGCCCTGCTTACTATCAGCTTGCTCCTCCTATTTTGGCTTCAAAGTTCTCCGCGTGCCATTTTTTCACACTATGACTGTGTTGGCTCGACCATCATAGATCATGTTCCGATCATATTTCCATGGTCTCCCTAACAACAAATGATATGCGTCCATTGGGATTACATCGCACAATACACTGTCTTCAGGCTTCCCGACCTTGAAGTTAATCAGTCATTGTTTGGTTACCTTAACCTGAGGTCCTCTCTGCAACCAAGATATCTTGTATGGGTGTGGGTGTTCTCGACACTTTAACCCTGCTTTTTCAATGACCTCTGTCGACACAAGATTCTTCATACTGCCACCATCGACTATGGTCTTCCAATACCAGTCGCAAATCCTCACTCTAGTATGAAAGATGGCCTTTCACTGCATTGGATCTTTCTCATTGCTTCAGTCTTCCAAAACCAATGTTTTCCTTGCTGTCATGGCCTGACTCTTTTTTTCCCATATCCACTACTGTCGAATGCTGACTCCGCCCTCTCGTTGACTTGATCATCTCCTCGACGTCTGGGTTTTGACTCCACTCTAGCATGTAGGTTTTCTGGGCACTCATACGCCTTATGTCTGACTCCTCAACACTTGTAACAGACTATAGCTGGTCTTTCAGCTCCTTTTCTGTCGGATGGACCACTTCGACCATACACACCTCGACCACGGTTCTCATGACCATCGCGTTGGTTCTCTTGCGTTTTCTCCCTAGTCGATGTCCCTTCCGCACGACGCTTTTCTTCAACAGATTCCCTCCTGGTTTAGCTACTTTGACCTTTCACGAAAACAATATTCACATGTCAACCACTCATCCTGCCTCTGGTCACTGCAGATTTCCTCGACAGTTTTTCTGATGCCTTCAGAGCTAGTTGATAGGCTTCACCAACTGCTCTGAATCTTGACAGGGTTAATTCGTCCTGTATCGCATACTTCAAGCCATTCATGTATCTAGCGATAGCTTCTTCTCCTTCGTCAGTTTGCCTCGACCTAATCAAAAATTTGTAGAATTGTTCCGTGTATTCCTTCACGATCATCTCTTTCTATTGAAAGTTTTGCAACTTCTGGAATAAGGAAATCACATAATCTCCTGGAAAGAACTTCCCTTTGAGCTTGGCGACCATCCTATCCCAAGACTTGATTTTCTCCTTTCCTTTCTTGACTCTATCAACATGTACATTGTCCCACCTCGAACGCATGCGCAAACTTTAAAAAGTTGTTATGACCCTTCAACCTCAAAAATGTAGTCTTAACCCGCCTGGGATCCTCGATCTGCTCCATGTCGAAGTATTTCTCCATTTCCCTGAACCAATCGATCAAGTCTTCTGGATCTAGGCTTCATGAGTAGGTAAGCACATCTATCTTTGTCTGACCTCTCATCTCCGTCAAAAGCTTGATGAGTTTGTCTTCTGGTTCCTTGACTACCTCTTCCCGTTCTTCCACCTCTTCCACCTCCTCGTTGCTGTGGTCTAAGGCATCAGGAATGCATCCATGTCTCTGAACTTCTTTGATCGTTGCGACATCGCTTGTCATACTTCGCATGCACTCATTAAACATTTCACGATAAACTATGACTGCTGCGCTACGCGCTCTTCGTCGTGTACCTCGAACATTAACGCCTATGTGTGCCATTTTCAACCTCAGCTAAAACTCCCACTCGTCCAATCGCAACCAGACTTAACAATTCGTGCACAACTCTACCCAACTGCAGCTAGAGTTGTTCAACGCACTTGACACTGAATACCACTTGACACTTGACACAAGGCAAGTTGGTATCACCGCCTTCGCTGCTTGTAGGATTCTCTTCCTGCTCTGATACCACCTGATGCAAGGTGCCTCTGCAAAGGTTCTTGCTTAACAATTACACATGACAAAACCACGAGTTCACATGAACTAGATGTAAACATGATGCCAGAATTTGCTTCTATTACTTCAAATCAATCAGTTGCAATGCGGAACACAGTAAATGTAAACAACTAATATATGTCGGCCTTAGCCTTTATAATATAGACGTAAATATGGTGTGCTCTCTCTGTGTTTCGACCTTCACCCTCTCACAGCCACTACTGAATGCATGTGCTTGCTGAGCTATGGATATGATCTTCTCTACTGTGTTCTACAAGGTTGATGCATGATTGTTCTCTCTAATCTATTCATCCACTCCTGAGTGAAAACTGATCTCCTTGTGCCTGCACACTGGTCTTCTACCCTGTTGGTCTCTGCTGCGCATCCTGAGGTCTACTCCAACTCCCAAGACACTCTTCACTATCCACCGAATCCACCAGATCCTGTAGACTCAGGAAATTCTCAGCGCCTCTACAATGTTGCACAATCTCTTCCTGTGCTGACATCTGTCATGATTCCAACTACCTGCAATAACTGCTCATAACATCTTTAGCAACCCTGAATGAATACCAAGTACTCGCCTGTCTTCTGACTTCTCTGACACTGTTACAGTAGTCGATCACGTCTCGACCATACTGTCATATGTCATCTTCCGTTGGCTTCACTTCGCATCTTAGGCTTTGCTATTCCGCCCCTTCCTCCTCGCTTGGCTCATGCCCAAACCTATTGGTGTCGTGGTTCGACAACCTATCGACCATCGATGCCTTTCTCTACAACCTATCTCCCATCGACCTATCGACTCCCAACCTTCGCATCTTCCAGTCAATCGCTCCTGCCCGACTTATTGACTTCAACAGCCAATCTGCTATGAACCAGTGGTCGTTGGAACTCCCCTTGGTCAACTGCTCAAGTCGATTAGCTTCGATTGATCTTCCTAGGCTCCAAGGCTCCTGCATCAAAATCTCCAATCAAACCATAAATCCCTGATCTCTCTTGCTTAGTTGAGCTCTGCAAGTGCCTTTTTTCTTTTATTTAATAATAAAGAAATAGTTTGTTGTGAAATAGTTTTCTTTTATTTAAATAACTCTTACATAAAAATAATTATTACAATAGCAATTCAAAAATAAATAACAATGTTTTCGGTATCACAAATCATGGTTAACCATGTTCAACTATAATCAACATTGTCAACTATTGACAACAATAGTAAACCATTATCAACCATAGCCAACATGGTCAACAGTAGTCAACTATACTCAATTACAATAAAATACAATAAACTATGGTCAACCATAATCAGTAGTGGTTAACAACAATTGCCTTTCGTCAACTAATATCAATCATAAGCAACTATAGTTAACCATGAAAAATTTAGATATGGTCAACTATAGTTAGCTATGATCAACAATAGTCATCAATCAACCACCATGACTATAGTCAGCTTATCAAACCAAAATTAACCATATAGTCAACTACATTTTAACTTGATCTACAAGAGTGAGCTCTAGTGAACATGGTGGACGTTCCCATAGTAAAATGTAGTCAACTAAGTTGAGACCAAGTCAACCATATTAGTGAACCATAGTCAACGAGGTCAACCAAATTGAGACAAAATCAACCATTATCACTTATACTAAACAATTATTATTATTATTATTTACTATCCCCAAACATCCATCATCTAATAATACAACTATATTAAAAATAATTAATATATTTAGATAAATCCCTTAATAAAATTAAAACATTCATAAAAATAAACCACCTTAAAATATATAACAAAGTATAATTTTTTATTAACATAAATAACATAAAAGTGAAAATATTTATACCGCTTAAATTTATTTGCTTCGTTTGTTGTATGTCAACATCCAACACTTCATCACACTAGGTTTCCAAAGGGTGGGTGCTCTCTATCCTTTTATTTTAATTCAAATACATTTCACTCTTTAACTTTAATAGTTTTTCATGGACAATGTAGCGAGAGAAGCTAGGTGCTCTTGGTCCATTACGAAGAAGTAATTTTATATTTCTCATAACTCATCAAAAATTAAAAATTAAAAATAATTTATCAAAAATTAAACAATTAAAGTAATTAACAAAATTAGACATAAAAAAAGTGAGTAAATTAAAGTAATTAAAAAAATTAGACCACAAAAAAGTGAGTAGATACTAGTTTAAGATGGATGGTTGGATAGCTTTAGAATTTCTATAGCTTATATTTTGTAGGATTGGAGTATAAATCCACAGTAAATTTAAATAGTCATTTAGTTATAAAAGACATTTTTTTAAAAATTAAATAAATATTAAAGTTTTGAAATATAAATTCATAACACTGTACATTAGGGAACTCAACTAAATTAATAACACCGTACTTAGGGAAATCAAGGAAGAGATTTGCTTCAAACCCTAGCTCTATCAGCATAGCAATACAGTTCTAATCATCGAAGAATGCCCTTACCCAAAAACAGCCACCCGTTAGAGGACACCAGACGTTCCTTGTAATGACAGATAAGTCTTCCACTTCGATCTAGCAATCCAAACAATTGCAATTTGCAACAACTCTCCAAAATTTTGAAGAAATGTTTAATGAGAAATCGTAGAAAATAAATAGCGTTCTTTAAAATTACAACTCAAAATTGAGTGTGAGGGAATCACCGTATGTTTCCCATTGCAAACAGGCACATTTTTTGGCTTAAACGAATCTCTCAGTAGACGGGATTGTCACTGTGTGAGCACCAGGGATCAAATTTGAAGGGTGGGGTCTCATTTCACTTTGAAGGGCTATGGGATATTGAACCCTTCAATGCTGCCATGTAAAAATAAGTCATTCTTTTCATTTGAAAATGTACTAGTATATCAAAATTTCAATGTTTACTTACGTAGTAAAGTCGAGAGGCTTTATTTTGTAGTGGATATAGTAGTACTGACGTTATATATGTCATATAACACAACCATATTTCGCCCCGATCTAGCGGCTCGGTTTCTAGGCCACTATGCCACCTTTTCCATCTTAGCAGTTTCCCAAATTGATCTTGCCTCTTAAACTTTTAACCAGTATAATAATACAGTTAACTTGCTAACCCATTCCAATCCAACTTTCATCCTTACGGCCAAAATTAATACTATTTTACTCTTTCATGATCTGCTTGAACATGAGAAATTTATTAGTGAAACATAACTTATGAGACACATAGAAAATCCACTTTCCAGATGTTCAGTGTGAATTGCCATAACTAAATTTATAGATCTTTTTTTTCTACATCAACTACAGTTAGCTTGCTAGCCCAATTCCAATCCAACTTTAAACTAGTATAATAATATTTAATACCTCTTAAAATGGGTTCCTAGGCTACTTCAAACACTACAAGCTCGATGAAGAATTGGGTTCTTCAACTCTTCTAAAAGCAATGTGATGCTTATTCTTGGAAAAGTTCAATATTTGTAAATCACTAGCGTTCTTCAAACTAATATAAATTCTAGCCTACATAAAATATAGCCTACTTAATAATGGAAAAAATGATAATGTAAGAAAAAAAAGGAAGAAATTGTTTCATAAGCCAAAAACATTGGACGTTGAGTTTGGTTTGTATTTGTTACTAAATTAGTGAACAATAGAGATGTATGTAGAAAGGCAGTAAAAAAGGTGAAGGGAAAGAATCTGAATGGTAACTTTTGTTTACTTTGTTGAATTGAGGACCATAATTCACTTTCATACACCTCTATCAAACAACTACGTTTCCATTTATAATCTTCCTTCACGCAAGTATATTAGAGAGAATAGTTCAACAAAGAAGTTGGATTGGATTGAAAACTAATAGCAAGTTTCTTTGTCAGTCTAATTGTGTGCCCTATGGCAGAATTGAATGCCAATGACAACAATATATGTTTTAATTTTTCATTCAACACTATGAATGCCACATGTACTTGGGATAGAATAAGTTTAAGCATTCCTTACATGTTACATGCTATGTTATGGTTTGAGCAAAGAGAACTATTTGACTTCAAGAAAATTTTGTTCTCAATAGCTTATTAAGGACCCTGGATGCTGCTTCTCTATAGCAATCCCCCCTAGATCTCGTTATACATACTAAATCTATAGTATTATTGAGTAGAGGATGGGTTATAACTTGTGAAGCATAAGTAAAACATAGGTAGACCAAGTAGAGAGGAGATGCATAGATGGTTGAAGTTCTTGTTTTAGTCTAGACCAGCCGATAAGGGCAACAAAATCAAAAGGTAAATTAGCACTCTCGTTCTAAAAATCAAGATTACAAAAACATTTTGTCCCACTTCGTACAGTCGAACGCGTATTGTAAGTGTAGTAGCATCAGTGGTCTTCATATTAATAAATACCAAGAATCTTAAACTGTGTACTAGAGGAAGGTGTCGATTCAACGACTGAGCAATTGAGGAAAATAGCTCATGTAATACAGTTTTAGATACAAAGTCTGGATTCTTGATCTAACTCATTAACTACATGCATGGAGGTTGGCAGAGTGGGAACTTCCCCAAATCCCCAGGCTCTTTGGTAAAGGTGAGGGGTGCACCTCGCACCCCCGTTTCCCATAGGGATGCAACCATGGTTAGTGGAAGTTGAACAGGGAAGAACTCGGTTTCAAAGTGAAAAAAATGGTCTTCCCTGTCCCCTCCATTTCAGGAAATTTAAAGGGCAGCTAAATTCTCAAGAGCTTCGATCGGGCGACAAGGGAAAATAGGGCAAGGCAAGGAGCACATGGAATCATATGCGTATACACAGAACATATGAAGAAAGAATCAATTGTTGTTGTTGCTACAATTGGGAATTGATCAATGTCGTTCTAAACAACCTTTGACAGATATTTGTGACAAACCCACTCTCGGCTCCAGGATTCAAATTTGAAGCCTTCAAGGCCCATTTGAATTAACAAAATTTCAGTCAAATAATAATATTGTGTTTGAACTTTGAAGTTACAGAATTTTAATCAAATAATTTTTTTTAAAATAATTGATGGGATCATGAATGGATAAAATGATGTACATACTTGTAAATTCATAGGATGTCGACAATCTAGTCAGCCTTGAAGTTGAGCTCCTAAAAGAAAACAAATTTCTTTATATATGTTTATGGCAGGCTGGCATTGGAAGCTTCACTTGGCAAACTCTCCCGGAGGACTGGAGGAGATAGGGTAGGTGGAACTTGGAAGTAGCTCGACCACAGTGGTGTAGGGGTATAAGAAAAAGATTGTTTGCATTCCTGTAATATTATATATTGATGGTCGGAGCCATGGAAGCATGGAATTCAAGCATTGACTTGATACAACAAAGAAACCACAAGGTGGGACTCAGGAGCCATAGGATTGACTTGATACAACAAAGAAAACACAGGGTATGAGGCTGGGAGCCGTAGACGGTAGGATTAAATTGATACAACAAAGAAAACGCAGGGTTGTGGGTAGGGGCCACGGGAAGGAGCAACAACCTACAACATTACAAGAAGTTTTTGGATTGTGGATTTTGTCTGAAATGCCAAATTTGGGGCACATTAACATAATATATTATACATTGAATACTCAATTAACTCACTGAGTCAGAATTCATGAATTGGTTTGTGATAACTAGTAACTTGGTAAGCCCACTACCAACAACATGTATGAGCCACCAACCAGGTTTAATAAATTTGTTCCTTCCATTAAATGTGTTAAACACATAAGCGCTCGCTGCAAACATGAGAACTTAGAAGTGTTCAAGCCATGGGCTGCTTAGTGTAAGCCTGTCCACGTAAGTTGGTTAATTATATTATTAGAGGCCCAATGGTCCATGATCCATGGAGGATCGAACACGTGGATGTTGGAGAGTAACCGAGTCCCACTCCCAAGTCACCTAGCTGGTTGCCACATTCCCAATTTCCCACTGAAAACTGTCGATGGGTGAAATTTGAAGCTACCCTTCTATTGCAATTTTAAACAATAGTGGTTAAATTAATTATTGAAGGGCTTACCATGATTTTTTTTTTTTTTGCATGGTAAAATTTGAAGTGGCCTTCTATGACGTGTAAAATGACCTCTGAAGGGCCGTGAAGGCTTCAAATTTGAAGCCTGATGGCCACTCAATGCCCCTTGTCAATTTGCTCCAAGATCACTATACACAATAAAGCATGTAGAGTAAATGTACCTTGATAGAGTAAATGTACGCCACGCACAATCATGATATTTGAGAGGAAATAGCTTCTTGTCAATTAGAAGTCTCAAAGTGGAAGCTTATTTTTTCTATTCATTGTGATTATTACTAGCAATGGTGCTTATATTTTCTATTCATTGTGATTATTACTAGCAATGGTACCGGAAGATCCCAAGGAAAGCAATGGTACCGGATGGTGCAAAGGAAGATCCCAAGGAAAGCAATGGTATCGGATGGTGCAAAGAAGATCCCAAGGAAAAAAAATGGGAGGTAAAATAGATGCAATAAAGTAAAAAAAGAGAGTAGTAAAACAAATGTAGATTACTATGTGGTTTAGTTTGAGTAGTATAAGTGTGGTTCAATTAAAGTTTTTCTTAAGTACGATGTTAACTCATTTGCACTCCGGTGGTTTGGTTCTAAAAATTTTCTTTCAAAGGAAGGTAGTTTTATGACAATTCTATTTTTTCATGGTTGTTTGGAAATATAAGTTTGTAATTCAATCCCCTTTCCTTAGCCACCATATGTAGAAATTTTGACTTCAGAAAAATCTCCTCTTTCTCTTCCAAACCCTCCTCCTCATGAATAAGTTATATCTTATTTTGACTTAGATAACTCCATGTATATGTCCCTCCTATAAAATATATAGCACAATACTATCTTATTCTAGGCCTTAATGTAAATGTAGAGATACTTTGTTTTTTATTGAAATGTCTACATTGCATAGTTGTAAAACCATACAGAGTGATCCCACCATTCTTGAAAATTAGTATCCCTAAGGCCTAGAAAGGAGGTCCTCAAAGCAAACAAATTGTTATGTGACCTGAAATTGATAGTATAGAGAAGGACGTGCCAATGGTCTAAAAAAAACAACGGAGATAGACATATCTAGTAGAGAGTTGTAGGTTATATAAGAAATGCACAATCACCCAAAATTGGTTAAATCAATGAGCAATCTAATGGGACCCACCTCAACAGATATTGTAGGTATACAAACCATTTTTGGGGAGAGCATCCACCTTGTGGTGTTTATCTATCACATCTTAGAGACCCTAGCGAACTACATCCTCTCTTTGAACAATAACCTTATTTTTTACTAGTGTAATCAAATCCTTTAAAGCATTTGCAACAATACATATGGTTGATACGATAAGATTGAATATATTATAATAATGGTTTTAAGAAGTTTTCCACGACTTTAGTAAGTAAAAGTCAACATATGCATATTGTTGCTACAACTTGACTCTTGATTGAACAAATTTTGTGCACTTCAATCCAAGCTAAGGATTTTTGGGCTTCATTCCATCAAAAAAATCTCATTGAAAAAAATAAAAAAATGTTTGCATGGCCATATGTCTAAGCGAGTTTGGTTGACGACCATCATCTTATTCTCTTTAGTCTCTTGAAGCATGGGTATAGTTTGTTGTAAAATGGTTGATTCCCCTCTCCAATTCTATCATTTTGCTGAAGTCCTCTTCACAATGGGCCAAAAAAATTCTATATACACCATTCCCACATTGTGTTGTAGCCACCCTTTTAGGTGATAAGCTTATTTTATCTA
The DNA here is from genome assembly GCA_027924585.1 of Larix kaempferi. Lineage (NCBI taxonomy): Eukaryota > Viridiplantae > Streptophyta > Pinopsida > Pinales > Pinaceae > Larix > Larix kaempferi. Next base: position 5,096,241 of record BSBM01000684.1, on the reverse strand, counting down.
TCAAGTTCCAAGCAACACTCCCCCTAAATATGATAAAAATTAAATCATGTCTAACTTGTCATTGAAGTTCGTTAGTAAAGTGTAAATGATTGAGCTTGATTAAACTCAATTTTGTCACTCGCTTGATCATTAGTGTGGTCCTTGTGTAATCTAAGAAAGAAGTCTCCAACTTATTCAATGACCCTATCTCACTAATAACATCAATCTTGTGTAGGTTGTGGCCAACATAGACATGATATAATGCACACAATTTATGAACATTGTAAACAATGCAAAAATTGGTTGTGATTCAATGATCATTTCCCCACCTTATTCAATGATAAATTCCCACATTTATCCCGTAACATCTCTAAGACAAAGAAATCATGCCAAAAAATGTCACCTAGTAAATCAATCCACATAACAATGAGTTCTTAGAGGACAAAAGGGTAAAAATGCCACGTTTTTCATTAGAACAAAGACATTTTTTAATCTGTGTATTAATGCGTCACTTTTGTTACTGTGTGCCTTAAGTTTATGGATTTTAAAATTTGGACCTTTATGTGAACTCACTCTTATCAGTACTTATGGTTGTTAAGTACTAACATTAATTTTCTAATGCACACTAAAATTTGATATAAACATGCACCTTTAGCCTTTGCTTTACACCAACTCAATTTGATGAATCAATAACTCTTCTTCCACTACCATTTGAAAATGGGTTTCTATATAAGTTAATTCCTATATTCCAATAAGGAAAAAGTAATTCAAAAGGAACACTCTTCCTAGTATGTTGCATTTCAAAGATATTTTTATTGAAGAACAAGTGCAAGATGCAGTGTAACTTGTGCATTATCTAATCAATCAGTCATTTATGAAAAGCATAGACATCCCCTATCAACCCATTTTAACGTTATTTAGTTCTTGAAAGACATCCCTTTAAAGTGCATGAATGGTTTGCATTTTACTTAAAGACAACATGAGCGCACTTTTGTAGTGGTTTCCAAATTGTATAAAATGATAATCTTTTTTCCCTTAGGAATTGATATTCATTTTTGGAACACATGTTCATTATTGCACTGACATATCCCTAGCTTCCCCATTGCCATTTTTTCACCCATCAATTCTATGCGGGATTGTAACGTAAAGATACTCATATATATGCATCGAAGCATCAAAGCTTGTAACTAAATAACACACCAATGCAATATGAAACGAGTGACACTAGTGCAAATCATATTTATTTAGGCATGAGGAAATCAAATTATTATAGACCTCCCCATGCTCTTAAATGTGACTAGGCATTCAATCCTCCATATTGTAATGTACGCATAAATGCTCCATACCAGAATGCCCACCTGAAGGTTCCATATTGTAATGTGTGCACTAGTGCAAACATGGTGAATAGCAATTCTAGTACTTGGCTCAACATTCTCAATCTAGTCACCTTCGTGTGAGTGTGGCAGTGTGCACAAGTCTATAACATAAGTGTACATGGATATATACTACACCAATCCTAACACACCAAGGCAAGAGAAACCTACACAAAAAACTCAATTCACTAAGAATTTCTATTTATAAGTAACCTTCGCTAAAACCTTTTAAACCATTAGAAGAGGATTTCATAAATGTTAATTTGATCATTTTGGTCAATCTTATATGAGTAATTTTTTTTCAATCCATACAATTAATCGAAAGAAATAGTCATTGTCATAGATAGGGATTAATAACAAAGAAAAAGAGACATTTAAAAAAATGAGTTATATTTAGTAACCGCTGACCATACATTATGTAAAACTTATAATTGAATGTGTGACCTCTAACCATTCCTATTATTACACTTCAAGTACATTGATATTTCTATTTTACTCATAAAGTACAACTTTAAATAATTATAAAAGTATAGTCATTATGAAGAACATAAACAAAATTAAATCATCCGCTGAGATTAACAAGGTGCTCTACAAACCAATATGGGGGAGACTTCTTGTGGAACCATTTTTCTATAGTGTTTTGGCAAGTTTTTATCTTTAGATAGCTTGCATTCAACATTAAGTGGGGGAAGGTATCACCTAATGTCTTTTCTTCATGGCTTCTCATCCATCTTCAAGGAGGATGTTGTGCACAAGGTCAATCTTATCTTGAAGCACTCTTCATCCAAAACAATCAGTTCTCAAGAAGCTTGCCTCGAGAAATTGGGCAAGCACTGCTCCTATTTATAGTAGATACAAGCAATAATGGGTTCTCTGGTGAATTGCCTGATGAAATTGGAAACATGAGCTTGCTGAAAAACCTAATTTTGCATCCCAACATGCTCTTTATCCCTATACCTCTTATGTTAGGGGTCTGTGGGGCTCTTACAGAAATAAACCTTGCTAGAAATAAACAAAAAGGTCCTATTCCTGCATCATTAGGAGACATACAAGTCCTTAATTATTTGAACCTCTCCAACAATAAACTTAGTGGTTAGATTCCAAAGAGATTTTCTTCATCAAATCTCAATTTGCTTGATTTTTCCAATAATCGGTTTATAGGGCCTATGCCAACATAGCTAATTGACTTAGCAAGAAACCAAACCTTTTTTGGAAACATTAGGCAGTGTGGAAACAAATTCTCAAATTTACTAAATCCATGCCCTTTTTTCTTCCAGAAGAAGAGTCCATATAAAATTTTCCATTGCGATTACTATCACTGTAGTTGCACTATTAATTCTTATTTTAGGTTTCCTTTTGTACATAATCCGCCAACGAGATAGTATGGAAGCCCTGTATTGGGATTTGAGTTACGATTTTTTCCTACAAATTAATAATGACTTAATATTTTTTTGAAAACTCTTCTATTTTCAATGGCATAGATGATCCACATATGATGTTTTACTGGCATGCATTATTCAAATGAATCTATTAGAATTGACAACCTCATACAAAATCTATATGAATATTTGGCCAAACATTTTTCCCAGCTGTTAACACCCAAAAAGTGCTCACTAGCTCATTTACCTATTCACATGACCCATTTGTCCACTTTTTCACCATTTGAGCCTCTCAAGCCAACAAAAGGTCACCAAAAGGCCTTAATACACCCCTTTTTCCACTCAAAATGAGTATTTTTCCTAAAAAAACATAAAAAACCCTCAAAAAGGGTCCAAAATTCCCAAAATATTAAAAAGGGAATAAAAATATTCAAAAAAGAAAAAAGGAGGGAAAAGTACCTAAACCATGTTGGTCAATACCATTAGTTTCCACAAAACCACAATGGTATTCCCCACCACCAAAACCTATAAAAAGGTGGTAGGGGATCCTCATTTCACATCCATCCATCTTCCTATCCTCATGCTGCCAAAATCTCCCTTGAGCTTTTGGCCATTGTAGCTACCTTGGAGAAAGGACCCTTTGGAGTTTGGAGCTCCTCACCCTTGGAGCTTCTCAACTATCTTCATCACTTGGAGGTATTATTATTGCAAGCACTTGCTTGCCCCCATTTTCAATACAAAGTTATTTTTTTCTATTTTCTGTTCTTGTTTTTTAATTCAAAAGTTTATTATGATATGCACATGCTAGTTTAGTTTTAGTTTTAGATTTAGTTTATTGTTTTTTTTGCTTAATATTGAAACTGCTGCTACTAGTTAGCAGGTGCCCATAGCACTAAGCTTGGTTGCAAAACCAAGCCAACAGTTTTTGGCGACTCTGCTGCTTTCGAATCTTTAGATCTCACTTTTGCTTTAGATCTTAGTATTTGATAGTATTAGTTAGTTTAATTCATAGATCTGCCACCCTAGACAGCAGATCCATTGCTGTTCTAGATCTTGGCCCATTTTATTGCCATTAACAGCCCGAAATTCTAAATTTTCGGGTTCATTTTTCGGCGTCGGCGTACGGCTTTCGCCGCGTGGCTTTTTGCCTGACAGTCGCACGGCTCATCGCGACTGCGCGGCTCTTTTCTGCATGGTTCCCCGCGGCTTCGCGGCCTATTTGCGCACTACACATCGTGGCTTCGCGGACATTTTTCGCGCTGCACATCGCGACTGTGTGACGAAATCCCGCGCTGCACATCGCGGCTTCGCGGTTGAAACCCGCGTTGCCCATCGCAACTGTGCGACAGAAACCCGCGCGGTCCATCGCAGCTGTTCTGTCAAAACCCGCGATGCCAATTTTTTCATTCGGCCAATCCGTTTAAAAAATTAATTTTTTACTGTATTTTCTACCCACATAGCACATTTTTACAGTATTAAAATTCCTGCATATTTTACAGCCATAGGAGAATTTTACTATTTAGAATGCACCTTTGAAATAGTTTTTTTTTTAAATTTCAGAAAGTGAAAGAAGGATTTATTTCCATTTTATCTAGATAAAATTTTTTTTACTGTTTACTTCTTGATATTTTGCCCATAGCAGAATTTTAAAAGAAATCCATTTATTTCGTAAAGAAGTCATATTATTTGCTTTCCTATTTCAAAAGATCCTTTGTTTTTTGAATAGTTTTTGCAAAGCATTTAATTTCCATTTATTGAAGAAGTCATACTATTTGCTTTACTATTTCAAAAGATCCTTTGTTTTTTGAATATTTTTTGCAAAGCATTTACTTTTTCAATTTCAGTTTAAAATACCACACGTGCACCCACTCAAACACATAATTTAAACTGAGCCTTAAAACTTACTCTAACTTCAACCAACTTTTAACCTGACTTGGGGAGCACTTAAAGGAACTTTGTAGCTAGGTAGTATTGAGGGGATAGGTGTTCCAATAACACCCCTCAGTTATTACATCTGAGACATAGTTGTTGTCCATTAGGGAACCAAAATCTCCTAGTATTTTTTGGCACGGTCATAACCAGTTTATCGGAAGGCCTCTCCCCTAGGAGGGTTGAAGTCGCGAGGATGGTTCCGGAAGCCTGAGTGGAATACCGAAATCCATTCAGTAACCGAAGGGCTACCATTCGCAGTTCTCGGGATATCCCTGTATAGGAGTATTGCGGTAAAAGGACCAAACGACAGATTTACCTTTTCTGGACGTGTCATGAACGGAGTATCCTAGTTGCCATTCTTTAAGATTGATTACCCGGTGTCCCTCCCGGTAGGGGGATATCTAGCCGTTGATTCAACACTCATATTGTCTGACTTGGATTTCACCACCTTGCAGAGAATATCGTTTGTTGATTCACAATACTTTTAGTTAGGTGTTTGCATGATACAATCCACCTTTGGTCTAGTTACACCTCTTTTTTCTAGAAGTTGTTTGCATGTTGGTACTCTGACCATTTTTTGCATCCCTCCACTTATTATAGCACAACTGCTACAATAAGTGCCTTTTTGAGGTTGATTTTTTTTTGGCCTGAGAGCCTTCATTTTCACTCCCCTTCTTGCACCCTTGGTTGCATTAGGGTTTTGAGTTTTTTATACATTACCATTTTTACACAGATGATTTTTAACACAAAACTTATTTCTCACCATTGAGAATTTTAGACGCTCTCGTCGTCTTCAGGGAGAACTCCCAGAGTTCAGTCTACTTGGCTCTCCACGTCACTGACGTAGAGCCTTATCCCTTGACTCGACACATCATCGGTCAACCATACAGTCATCCGATTCTGACATGCCTCACTTCACATCTGATTCTGAGGCAGAATCCGAAAACCCCACTGCGTTACTCCCAACCAACCTTATGGATGGAACACCATTTGACCCACTTTTTACCAGCACCATAAGAGAGACGTCCATCAACCCTTCTACTGCGGTGCCATCCATGGCAACCACCCCCCCCTAGGTATGCCTAATATGGCCGACACTCCACCTTTAGGAATGCCCAACACAGGGCCACCTCCTGTTATAGGAATGCCCAACATAGGGACACCACCTGTTATGGGTATGCCCAGCATAGAGGTCACACCCCCTCTGAGTACCACAAGCCAGATTCCAGGAATCACCACTACTATTCCTAACCCCGGTGTAACCCATGTTACACTCGGAAACGCTGGCCCATACCAGACCACAGCTATTGGAAGACACATACCTTCAATACCTAGCACACCTTTAGGCGCTACTGGACCCCTACATCATACCACCATGACTAGTCATGTCCCAGTCACTACGCCACATCCATCTTCTACCTTACCTTACATGGCGAGTCTGAACTTGCCAGACTTAGCCAGGTTAACCAATGATCCTATCAGACATGACCCTGCGTGGCCTCAAATGCCCACCAAACTCCCCTCCGACATCCCTAAGTTTGAGGGCAAGGCTGGTGAGGACCCCCAGAACCATATTATGTCCTTCCATCTATGGTGTTCCTCCAACTCTATAGTGGACGACTCTGTCCGCCTCCGTCTGTTACAGTGCACCTTCACTGGCTCTGCAGCTAAGTGGTATATCAAGCAGCCCCATGGGACCCATGCCACCTTTACCTCCCTTGCCTCGACCTTCCTGCAGTTCTTCTAGTTACATGTCCGCTATGATGCAGGAGTCGAGATCCTACTGTCTTGCAGACAGAACACGGCCACCCACATCACGGACCACATTCATGAGTGGCGTAGATGCCGAAGCCTCTGCAAAATCAAGTTAGACGGCCGTATCTTCTTAGATTGGTTTCTAAAATCCCTCCTCCCTCTCATTGCGAAGGATGTGGCATCCAAACAACCCCAGTCTGAAGAAGAGGCCATCCTCAAAGCCCAACAATTTGACCTCATTTACGCCCAATCGGGTTATCTGTATACTATTATACCGGACGCCCCTCGAGCTGATTCATCCCAACACGATGCACCGGGGGCATCCCATGCCGCAGATGGCATCATTGGTCGTATTACCCCGCATCCCCAACCCTTTTCCATTGCACATCCTAGCCATGGTCCTGACCTTTCATGGGCTACATCTCAATCTAGAGCAACCAGTTCATATGCTCCCATGGAACATCACCACCATATCAACGGACCTTCATGTCCACCTCAGTGCTTTGGTCATGCACCACCCGCATACGCCCCCCCAGCCGCACCTCAACCAGGGTATTATCCATAGCAAGTTGCGATAGCTAGCCCAACACCTCCAATAGCTCAGGGTTACCAACAACCCTAGCAGGTAACTGGTCCACCTCCAGCCCCACCAGCTTATTATCCCCCACAACCTGCTCCCGCACTTGCGGCGAACCAAAATCCTCCTACTACTCAAGGGCAAGTGTACACACAGCACAACCAGCCCCAGCACCAAAACAACCAGCGCAACCAGGGTGGGCAACAGAACCGTGGAAGAGGATGTAACCACAGTAACAACCAACAACAACAACAAGGTCCTCCACCTCCCAATCCTCCGCAAAATAACAATGCTGCTCCCCCCAATCGGAATCTGGATCGTAATCCTAGGCAGCCAAAAAACAGTAACCTCAGAACAAACCATCCTTGTTCTATTTGCGGGGTTTATGGTCATTACACGCATGCTTTCCCACATTTGGAGCGAGCTCGACAACTCTGGACTGATGATGCCCATCGTCAAGGGCAAGTGGCTCCTCAGCCGCCACCCAACCCTCCACCACCTCAACATCAACCTTTGGTGCTACAAAACCCTTTTCCAACCCAAGGCGTAGTGAACACTCAGCCGTTAGCTCCCCCTCAAGGAAACACACCACCACAATAGATCACTTATGCCGCTCCTGATCAACCCATGTTCGATTCAGGTACTCACCACTTGTTGATGATGTCAACCGCTGATACCAACCTCCAAACCCGTCAGAACCAATATGGCTCCACCTCTGAAACCCCTCCTTCCCACAAAAACACTAACGTTAATCCCACAGATCAAACGTTACGTATACCTCCGGCTCCACTTGATGGCGCTCCCAAAGCACCTCGCTTCCCACTTCGTCGCATCAATAATAACCCCAATGCTCGCGCTGCGTCAAATTACAACATTGTAGATGACTTAGCCCAGTCTCCTGCAGCCATGTCTGCTTTAGAAGTCTTAAAAAACTGTCCTTCGCAGCGCAAGACTTTGCTCTCTACCATTGGCGCTATTGACCCCAATGATTCACAACTGATCGCATTCGATTCAGACCAGTCCGAACCACGCTTGCCTTCCTCTTTAGCATTCCAAGTTTTCGTTTTCATTCAGAATCTTGTCATCCATCGGTGCATTATCGATGAAGGGGCCTCTACATGCGTCATGTCCACATTTTTTTGGTAGAAGTTGGGATCCCCTACTCTCCAGCAGTACACCACTAAGTTGCGAGCCTATGACGACCGTTCGGCTCAACCCCAGGGTCTCTTACCTAATGTCCCCGTCCAACTGGCTGGTAAAACCGTACTCATTGACATTGAGGTCATCAATGCCCAACTTGACTATAACCTTTTACTTGGCCGCAGCTACATGTATGCCATGCGGGTTGTTGCCTCATCTGTTTTTCGTACCATGCAGTTCCCCCATTCGGGACGCGTGGTCAAGGTCGACCAACTCACCTATTACGATCCCAAGGCCCCTGCTGCACCCGAAAATGTTCTCCCCATGGTTGAACAACCTGTTTGTGGTGCAAATACCTCTTTTGTTTCCTCTGTGGGACCCGGACTTTACTCCGACACACCAATGACTTCTACATTCCAGTCCATTCCACCACCGTCACCAGAGACCCACGTCGCTAACCTCTGTACTCTTTCCCACAATACACAAACACCCAACAATCAACAGTCCTTGTTACCTAAACCACCATTGGTTCCTAGTCACATTGGTGTTACACCCATCCACACAATCCCCTTTCTATTCCCTCCTTCAGGCGTAGTAAGCGCTCCGGTTATGGCTACCCTTAGTCTCCCCGGGCTAACCTTGGGATTACCCGTGTGGTATATTTCGCCTCCCGTTCCCCCACCGACACCAAATGTCATCCTGCAACCGGTGCAACCCATTGTCACTTCTACCCAACCACCTCCCGGTATCACTACTCCTTCGTCATCTACGAATCCCCCCCCTCTCATCAGGCCCACTGGGGGCAGAGGCCCACAACCATACACTGCCGTACCTCCTCCCAAAGCAGTTAAACCTCCCCCTGTGTTTTGTGCTCCTCCCAAATGCTCGTTGTGTGATGAGTTAGGCCATCCAACTTATCAGTGTCCACAGTTACCTGCATTACAGGAACACATGCAAATGTTGGACGACGACCCCAATATCCTGGCTGTCAAACTCGACCCAAATCCCAAGCCTCGTGATAAGTCACTGCGCACTAACCACCCTTGTGCCATATGCGGTGTTTACGGCCATTACTCGCATCACTGTCCTAATATCCCATATTATAGAGCAGCGTTGTATGAGTTGAATAACGTTGACTTAGAAATATCTCCTCCCCTCATCGAGGATATCTACCCTCCCCCAGCATCCTCATCTAGAGAGATTAACACCATTTATATGATCTCTTCGACTACCACTACCTCATCACTTGATTTGACCACTCAAAGCTCCCGCAATGATGACGAGATTCTAGAGGCTCCTAGAGCCCCTGATTATCCCTAGGAAGACATGCACCATCGTTCACACTTCCTCCCAGAAGAGACCTCATCCACCACCACTACCCAATTTGTGGTTGAGTCCAAAGATTTCCTTCCTACTAAAGTCGACTGGTTCAAGGACCCTCTTCCTACTCCTGATGCTTCCGAGGATAATAACATGGCCAATATTTATCCCGTCATCCACATCGACATCTCTGACCCACCTGGTGCCCTTCATACCATTACATTAGGAGCCTCCCACAGTGAGCACGAGATTGGAGAATACAAAAAACTGTTCCAAGAATTCACTGATGTCTTTACTTGGTCAGATACCGAAATGCCTGGCCTTGACCCCACCATTTATACGATCTCCACTGGATACCCCTCTGTCCGGTCGGCCCCTTCCATTGATCCCGTTCACACACATGTTCCACTCTGCTACGTGGGTTTCACTGATGGTGCAAGCCGTTGGTCCCCCAATCTGGCCTCCGCAGCTTGGGTAATATATTCCCCTTCACATGAGTTGATCCACATCGACGGAGTGTGTTTAGGTGCCACAACCAACAACCAAGCCGAATATGATGCCGTGACCGGTCTCTTGGCCGCAGCTCTCCAAATGAGCATATGTCACCTTAACGTTTTCTTGGACTCACAACTCCTTGTTTCCCAACTCAACAACGATTACCAGGTACGCGATCCCTGTCTTTTCAGAAAATTCCTGCGCACTAAACAAATGGTTAGACAGTTTGAATCCATTTCATTCACACATGTCCCAAGAAACCTCAATAGTGTAGCAGACCATATGGCCAACAACATTCTAGACTGGTACACTAATCGCATTATACCAAAACAAAATGTGCATCCACGTGCATAACATGTGCCACCACGGGAATATACAAAAAACAAAATGTGCATCCACGTGCATAACATGTGCCTCCACGGGCATACAGAAAATCAAACATGCCTCCACGGGCGAACATAAAGACAACAAGTGAATCCATGTGCATACACGACTATATATCCAAACATATACATACATATATATATAAACCGTGATAGTCAACATGTCATAGGTGCCCTCAGCACCCATTATACAAAAAATACATCAGTCGTACAAAAAAGTGCTTCCCCATATGCTCATCATCATTTGGGGGCAGATACAATATCATCTAGCGATCATGATCCCTAAGCTCCTCTGGCGCCTCCTCCGTTGGCCCCGCCGGATCATGGCGAGCCCGAACTCTCCGCTCTGCTGGCCCCGATGGATCATCCCGTAGATGGATCCTCCTCTCAGCCGGCCCTACCGGGTCATCTCGAACACCATCCCTGTGCTCCGCCACAAAAACCATTGTCCTCAACAAGATCGACCGCCACTCACGCGGCGCACCAAAGCAATGCTCCACGATGTCCCGGTCCAAGTCTCTCTAGCCATCCTCAGGGAGTCCAGCTAGAATCATGTCAAATGTCTGTTTGACACCCTCTATGGCATCATCTCGAGGGCCAACCCCTCGCCCACGAGCCGCAAATCCTCCACCACGTGGAGGTGGTACCGCTGCAGGAGGTTGAGCAACCACCATCGCCTGCCCCCGATGAGCCATGTAGTCGGCCGGTGGTACAGCCCCAACATCTGCACAATACAAGTAAACCATCATATACATATCTAACTATAATCATAAACAAATCACATGATAAGTAGAAAGAAAACCACAAAACATACCGTCTAAACCCCAGGCCTGTCCCTTGACTCGAGGCATCTCTGGGTCGCCTCGGTAGTCCATGCCAGCATATGGGTAATCCTCAATCACCAGGGGCATCTGCTCCCACTGCTCATATACCTCCTCCATAAAAAACCCGCGGACACCACCACTGCCACGAGGCATCATATGCCCCCACCGCACCATGCGCGGTTTGCTCACCAGACCATCACGAATGGGCACCCGTGGTCGCAAGGTCGGCACCCGCTCGAAGAAAAAACAACATAGAAAGGAGGCATAACAGAACTCTCCTCCCTCTCGACAGCACTTGTCCATATCTCTCCGGACACCAGCTAGAAACATCTGACCCCATGCGTAATAGGTCCCCTGAAGCACAGAGTCCACCATCATCGTTTGTCCCCCTGACAAACGATGTGGCGCCGCAGCACCCAATACCCGCAGCACACATGCCCCAACAACCCTCATGTCCCACTCCCGTAGTGATTGCAGACTCAAAGCGCTGTTCTGCAAAATGGCCCCATCAACACAAAAGGTCTACAGCAAATCCTCCATATCAACACCTGGCGGGATCCTCGGCAGAAGATCTCCCACCTCCCCTAAACGAGGCAACCCAGTGAGAAAATATACGTATGTGAGGGTGATCTCCAACCTCTATCCCCTAATCATAAAAGCACGCTCTGCGGGCACCCACCAACTCACCAACTTGTTCAGGAGCCGTCTCACTGAATGCATTGGTGGGATCTGAGCGAACTTCAAAAGTCCACTCACCGCCAGAGTCTGCCGGACCCCTGGATCAGTTTGAATCCTCTCCATCAGATCATCATCTATCTCCCACTCTCGCCATGAAGTCAATGGTCTCCTCAACATCCTGCCAAAAAAAAAAAAATTTTTAGCACCGAGGCAAAATTTTCAAAATACAACATCGCGGCTTTTCCATCAAAAGCCGCGATGATCATCGCGGATTCCATACAAAAACCCGCGATGATCATCGCGGGTATTGGCCAGACAGTTGCGATGAACATCGCGACTGTCTCCCACAAACTCGCGATGAACATCGCGGGTTCCAACCTCACAGTCGCAATGAACATCGCGACTGTTAGCCTAAAACCCACACGGTTCATCGCGGGAAGAGACCCGAAACCCACGATATTCCACGTTGGAAGGTAAACGTGGAATTTCACGGCCTTTGGGGGCCCGCCGCCAAACAAAAAAGACATAATTGAAAAGGCTAAGGCAAATAGAGTTACCTGAAACTCGCAGAATCGAAAACCAACGGTCAAATCTCCCAGAAATCGAGAAAGAGCTCTGACTGCTCTGCCAAACTCGCGCGTAACAATGACACGTCATATGGGCCCCATGCCCTATTTATAGAAATTCCACCATTTTTCAAATAGCCATTCCGGTCTCATACGACGTCCGTTTCTCAAACCGTTTGTACCATTGGAATCAGCACAGCGAGAACTTCATGATAGATCTTTCCTTTTCCTGTTTTCTTCAGGACCATTTTTTGGACGCCCTTGTCGCCTCGATTTGTGTGCCACATCGGCCGGCTTCCGTTTTTGACGAGTCTTATATCGTCGGATTTAGTTTTCCACGCTCGTGATGATGCTTGAGATGATTTCTTGCTCTCACGCCCATATTTTTCAGTCATTTTTCCATGTCCCCCCTCGTCGCCTCAGTTTGTGTGCCACATCGGCCCGCGTCCATTTTTTATGAACCTTATATCGCCGGATTCAGTTTTCTGCGCTCGTGATGATGCTTGAGATCATTTCTCGCTCTCATGCCCAGATTTTTTGGGCATTTTTCCATGCCCCCCCCCTCGTCGCCTCGATTTGCGTACCACATCGGTCGGCGTCCATTTTTTACGAGTCTTATATCACCAGATTCAGTTTTCCGCGCTCGTGATGATGCTTGAGATCATTTCTCACTCTCACGCCCAGATTTTTTGGGCATTTTTCCATGCCCCCCCCTCGTCACCTCGGTTTGCATGCCACATCGATCGACATCCGTTTTTGATGAACCTTATATCGTTGGATTCAGTTTTTCGCACTCGTGATGATGCTTGAGATCATTTCTCGCCCTCACGCTTAGATTTTTCGAGCATTTTTTCAAGCCCCCCTCGTCACCTCAATTTGCGTGCCACATCGGTCGACGTCCATTTTTGACAACCTTTATATCGCCGGATTCAATTTTCCGTGCTTGTGACGATGCTTGAGATCATTTCTCGCTCTCACGCCCATACTTTTCGGCCACTTTTTCAAAAAATGCCCTCTCATTAGCTAGGTTTGCGTGCCACAATGGCCGTTGGCCCTTGGACAATCTTTATGTCACCGGATCCAGTATCCCGCACACATGATGATGCTTGAGACCTTTTCTCGCTCCCATCAATCCCTTGTTGTTCGGTATGATTTTATCCCTTTTTCGGGCTGAGCAATCCCTTTTACGAAAAAGGCACTTAGGGAGTTTCTGTTAAGCTCTTTTCTGACTCCTAAAACAATGAAAAGATCGCCGAGCAATCTTGCTTCCTTTCATGCTCACTAAACGTATCTGAAAGGGCGTCTACCTGGTATAAGTTTACCCCTTTTCCGGACCTTGTAGACTAATTACGAAAAAGGAATACTCTAGTCACATCGACTAGAAGAGTTCTCCATCTACATCATTTTATGCTTTTTCGGGCCTTGGAGACTAACTCACGAAAAAGAACACCAATGGAGTCCACTTACCGCTTTCAGACTCTCTAAACATGAAAGCGACCACGAGCAATCACCATCCTGGGCTCGTAAAACCAACAGGACAGTACTCACAACCACTACAGAGTCTTCTTATCGTTTTCAGATTCCTTAAAAATGAAAGCACCAATGAGCACAAACAGTTCTGGGCTCACAAATCCACAGGACAGTACCATTTCAGAGCACACTTTTATCCCTTCTTAGAGCTCATTAAAACTACGAAGAAGGACCCAATGGTGCTTCTTGGTGCCACAACAGATCACGTCTACTCATAGGGTAGCTTCCCCATTTTGGTCACCTTTGTTCAGAGTATTCTGCAGTATGTCACCCTGAGAATCCCTCGACAACACACATCATCTTGATCACCCCCCAGAGTCAATACATACCCCTCAGTCCTTCAAAGTCATGATCCTCACACCTACAAGTCAGTCCCCTACGCTGCTAGGTCAACCATGTCATCATGCTCCGAACAAAGGAAGTTTGAGTCTTCCCATATATAACCCCAGTTACTTCCCATCCCCACAAGTATGTCAGTCCTACCATCAGTACTACCACACTTCAGTTCTACACCTCACGCTCCTATCAAGGAAACATCATTGCCTTGTTAGTTGCTGGTCTCCCTCTGTCGACGACAACCAAATTTATTCCAGAGGATAGACCTAGAGGTCCCTGTGTCTTGGACTCATCACCATTTATGATGAGTGCCTACGAATCATTTGGAGAAGAGTCCTCAGTGCCTCTCCAAATGGTTGTTTCTCACATGCTCGACTTCAACACCTTGATCACATCGTTGAGACTCGCACAGGGCATTGGTTCGTTCAGTTATTAGTCGAAGACCCCGGATACCATCCGACTCCTCCACATTTGAGAGTCTACCTATGGATACAACCAGTTACACTTTTCCTATAGATATTCGGGTTGCGCATGGTGACAATATTCAGATGTATCCCATTTTTACACTCCCTCGAGTATATAGTTACATATACTTCCCAGAGATGCCTCACAATCATTACGTCCCTACAGATGTTGGACACCTTCAGTTTCAGCAGTTCAACAATTATTCCAGTGTATCAGTTATTGAGATCAGTCATGTTATGATCATGAGTATATCCCAAAATAATGTCCCCTCTGGACCATTATGATGTACCAGTAGATTCTTTATGTATTAGATCCCCCTTCTTGGGACTAATTGTTATGTATATGTCTTGATACGAGCATGGGTATGCCCGCCTCGTCCATTATCAGAGATTATTCCTCATTCATATTGAGGCCATGTAACATTTGTTTATTTTTTGCAGCTTCCAAGGTCCGTGGATCCAGACTCCAAACGGTCTCTTCTCCTCCCAAACCCCAGAAAAAAGACAAAAGAACTATGATGTCTATCGGCCATACGATGAGCTCCTTCCCTCACACATCAGGGGGCAATCTGTTAACACCCGAAAAGTGCTCACTAGCTCATTTCCCTATTCACATGACCCATTTGTCCACTTTTTCACCATTTGAGCCTCTCAAGCCAACAAAGGGTCACCAAAAGGCCTTAATACACCCCTTTTTCCACTCAAAATGAGTATTTTTCTTAAAAAAGCATAAAAAACCCTAAAAAAGGGTCCAAAATTCTCAAAAATATTAAAAAGGGAATAAAAATAATAAAAATATTCAAAAAAGGAAAGAGGAGGGAAAAGTACCTAAACCATGTTGGTCAATACCATTGGTTTCCACAAAACCACAATGGTATTCCCCACCACCAAAACCTATAAAAAGGTGGTAGGGGCTCCTCATTTCACATCCATCCATCTTCATATCCTCATGCTGCCAAAATCTCCCTTGAGATTTTGGCCATTGTAGCTACCTTGAAGAAAGGACCCTTTGGAGTTTGGCGCTGCTCACCCTTGGAGCTTCTCAACTATCTTCATCACTTGGAGGTATTATTATTGCAAGCACTTGCTTGCCCCCATTTTCAATACAAAGTTATTTTTTTCTATTTTCTGTTCTTGTTTTTTAATTCAAAAGTTTATTATGATATGCACATGCTAGTTTAGTTTTAGTTTTAGATTTAGTTTATTGTTTTTTTTGCTTAATATTGAAACTGCTGCTACTAGTTAGTAGGTGCCCATAGCACTAAGCTTGGTTGCAAAACCAAGCCAACACCAGCCAAGAACTTGTTGATTTATGCAAAACACCGTAAAAAAATTTCTGAAAAAAAAAATGATTCTACTCTAGACAACACAATTGTCGGCCACTCCAATCTTCAAACATTAATATTGGATTTTGGATGTCTTCTCAGTGTAATTTTTCAGTCTTGGTTCATAGAACATGTTAGTACTAATATTTTCAAGGTGTCTAATAGGGACTTTCATGTCTCTAAGGTTGGTTAAAATCAAATGGATCATCACCCAGGATCTAAAAGAATGAGCTTCAAGCAAGCATGAGATTCATATGACCAGTGGTGGGTGATCAAAAACTTAAGATAGAGTGATAAGTGTGAACATCATAGAAACGTTAGATATGGTGAGATGTATGGTTAGGAGGTCACGCGATCCTATAAATTTCTTGAGGGAGATAACCTTTATGACCGATGATCTAATCAGTGGAGGGGGCATCAAATTGACGGCGATGATGAATCCCAAGCTAATAAAGTGATACCCTCCTAAAAGGGGCCTAAGGGAACATTCTCCTCAAAATTGCCAAGGACACACACCTCATTCAGATTGACCGCACCTCCAAAGAAATGTAAAATTAGTCACAGCATATCTAATGAACAAGTAAATCAATCACAACAGATGAACATAGAAAATATGGTGTAAAACTATGCAAAACATGCAGCAGTGCTCAATATCCCAATAAGGGTGAATAATTACCATACAATCTGACAAATTGAGTGAGCAATTCGAATTGACTAAGTACGCCATTCGAATTACTGAATGGAGTAGCTTGACTCCAACTAGGAGTCCTCATCATCAATCGGTGGTGCTCATCAATGCACAAGAACCAGTCATCCAGGTGTCAATCTGAGTCTAACTGAGTGTAACAAGTGTAACTGAAGTGTGTAGCACTGATTAAGGGAAGGAGGCTCAGTGGGGGGCGCATGGGAGGCTAACGAAAGTCAGAACAAGTCATCTAGTCAATCTGGAGGTCCAACGGAAGTGAAACAGTCAGTCGGGAGTGAAACTAGCCTCAAATCAGGGAGAATCGGAGCTAACTGAATGTAATTGAAGTGGAACTGCAGTGGTAGGTGAAGAAATGCGCCCTTCTCTGGCAGTAGGTTAGAAGTGGGCGCCTTCCTGACTAGGAGGGATAAAACTCTGAAGTAAGTGGCTCCCGGGTGCTAGAATAAGGTGGCTAAGGTGCTGGAGGCATCAACCTGGTGACTGGGATGCATGCAAAATGCATGCAAACCCTGGAATTTGCATGCAAACCCTAATTGCATGCAAGATCCTGAAAAAGATGATGTGGATATCCGAACACCCCCCCTCAAGCTAGACTATGATGTGCAAAAAATAATGTGGGGCCCTGGTAACTAAGACCAAAGGTCACCCCAATACAATAATGCAAAAAATGTTGAAAATAAACTAAGTGAGGAAAGAGGGAAAACCCAGTGGGAAGAAAGACCCCCCTCAAGCTAAAGCATAATAATGGATCAATCTGTCTCCACCATGATGGAACTCACCCCCAACAGTGAATGGAGGTAAGAGAACTTCTTCTCAGTGAAGCTCTTGGTGAAGATGTCTGCAAATTGCTCATTAGTAGGGCAATATTGCAGAATGATGGTGCGGTCATGCACCAACTGTCGAATGTAATGCATATGAATCTCAATGTGTTTGGTCCTCTGCTGCTGAACTGGATCTGTGGAGATCTTAATAGCACTTTGATTGTCACAAAATAGGACAGTCGAAGTAGTGCCACCAAAACCAAACTCGGAAAGAATACCATGCAACCAAACTGCCTGAATGCAGGCATTGACTGCTCCTCGATACTCTTCCTCTGCTGAAGAAAGTGCAATGGATGCTTGCTTTTTGCTGGACCAGCAAATAGCACCATGAGAAATCATGAAAACATAATCGGAAGTGGACTTCCGATCAATGCTATCACCTGCCCAATCTGAATCAGTAAAACCAATGAAATCAAGCTCAGAATCTGCAGCATAATGTATGCCAAACTGTCTCGTACCTTGCACATACTGCAAGATCCGCTTGGATTCTCTCCAATGAAGCTCATGTGGCTGCTGCATATATCTTGACATGACACTCACAGCATATGAAATATCAGGCCTTGAGTGTGTGAAATAAAGTAGTGAACCAATCAACTGTCGATACATATTGCAATCTGCAAGCGGTGTAGAATCTCCCTCCTCAAGACTGATTCCTGAGAGGAATGGGAATGGGGCTTCCTTACATTCAGCCATATTAAACTTCAATAACAGGTTGGAAGCATATTTTTGCTGAGATATAGTGATCCCATCAAAATGTTGAGCTATCTACAAGCCCAAAAAGTGACTCAGCAAGCCCAAATCGCTCATGTCAAAAGCTAGATTTAAGGCAGTTTTTAGCTTGTTTATTGAAGTAAGAGTGCTACCAGTAATGAGAATATCATCAACATAAAGTACAATAACCAACAAATTACCTTTAACTTGCTGAAGATACACATTCAGATCAGATTTGCATCTTTGGAAATTCTGAGAAAGAAGGAAGGAGTCCATCTTTGCGTACCAAGCTCTTGGGGCCTGTTTTAACCCGTACAAAGATTTCTTCAATCTGCAAACTAATGATGGATCTGATGTGTATCCCTATGGATACTACATATATACCTATTCAGCAAGGTCTCCATGTATAAATGCACTCTTCACATCCATGTGGTGCACTTCCCAGTGCTTGGATGCGGAAATAGCCAAAACAAGGCAGATGGAATCCATCTTTGCAACCGATGCAAAGGTCTCAGTGTAGTCCACTCCTTGGACTTGGGAGAAAACTTTTTCCACCAACCTTGCTTTGTATTTGTTGATAGATCCATCAGCAGCAACTTTCATGCGGTAGACCCATTTACACTTCACTAATTTTCTTCCAGGTGGAAGAGAAACTAGCTCCCATGTGTTGTTCTTTTGAAGAGAACTGTACTCTTCATCCATGGCACTTTGCCATCTCGGATCTCGGTGGAAAGAATAGTATGATGTGGGATCTGAACCAGCCATCAAATAACAAATCTCAGGAAGTAATGGATCAGCAATAGAAAGATCCATACCTGCTCTTTGAAAGTCTGCTCTTGTTCGTCTCGGATCAGCAGGATTTCCAAGATTTGAACCAGCAGATTGAAGAGTGTTTTGGGCCCACTTTGGTAACTGAGGAGGATCATAATGGTCGGATTCCGAACCTGATATGTCATGATCATCATATGCTGCTACAATATCAGAAATATCAGAACTCATACCTTCATTATCGCTGCACGGATCTTCTTCTGGTGAAGGCGGTGAATCGACAGTCTCTTCCTCGACTAGTTGCAATTCTTGAAGCGGTTCTTCAAATTGCACACTGCGCTCTATGAATATATTTTTAGATCTGATATCCATGAGTTTATATGATTTTGATTCTTCTGCATATCCTATCAGTATGCACTCGATGCTTTGTGGATCCAAAGCTCGTCTCTTCTTGGAAGGAATTCTAGCCCATGCAGTAGAGCCAAAAACTCTCAAATTTGACACATCCGGTTTGTGACCAAAGAATACTTCGAAAGGAGTCATACCTTTCACAGATGAATGTGGAACATGGTTGTATATGTATGCAGCAACATTGATTGCTTCAGCCCAAATATTTGCAGCCAAACCTTTTGATTCAATCATGCATGTAGCCATCTCTTTCAGTGACCGGTTTTTCCTTTCCGCTACACCGTTCTGCTGGGGTGTGTAGGGAATTGTATGTTGGATCTGAATTCCTCTTTGGGCACAAAGTTGCAGCAACTTGGAATTAATATATTCTCCACCATTATTAGATCTAAGAGATTTGATCTTGCTCTCAGTGGCGGTCTCAATAGAAGCCTTAAAATCCTTGAATTTTCCAAGCACTTTTGACTTGTTTTTGAGAAAGAATACCCATGTAAAGCGGAAAAAATCATCAATAAATGTCAAAACATACCTTGAACCATTTAATGAAATATGGGGCAGCGGACCACTGATATCAGAATGTATCAACCCCAAAACTGTAGAAGCTTTGCCGCGGTCGAATCTGTGCTCGGGGTGCTTCCCAATAATGCAACCAATGCATATTCCCTTCGAGGAACGGAGTTGTGGAAGACCATCTACCATGGATTTGTTTGATAGAAAAAGCAAATACTTATAATTAGTATGACCAAATATTTCATGCCAAAGCCTACTAACCTCATTACCATGTGTGCGAAGAGCAGTGGGCTTTGCAAGCGGAATAAAGTGTGAAAACTCATAGCATTTTGCAGTGTGGTTTGCCCTTCCGACTGCAACAAGTCTTCCACTTTTGATATCATAAATTTCAACTATATTAGGGCTTAATGTAACTTGCTTCAGTTCACCAGTGTGTGTCATTTGATACACAGAAAGAATATTTGAAGCCAAGGAAGGCACATAGATAACATTCTGAAAGCTTCCATAATCTACATGAATCATACCTTTTCCCTTTGAAGAAATTTTTGAGTCATCTCCCAAATGGATGGGGATGGAGCTGTTTGGATCGAATGAAGAAAAAGAATCAATATTTCCAGCCATATGATTCGATGCACCCGAATCTATCAAGAGAGTAGTGGGCTTTGAAACATTTTCCATGAGTGCTTGTCCTCTTTCATGATCATCATTCCTATCCTTCTTCCTTGCACCGTCAGGAAGGGTTATGTTTTTCTTTTCCAAAAGGAGGGCCATTTGATCTATAGTATTCTTCATACATGAACTTTCGGGATGAAAGCCATGGTTACAATAAGTACAATTAGATTTTTGGTTACCTTCTTTGCCCTTTTGCTTGAACTTCGAACTGGATGGTGCATCCGTTTGTTTGCCTTTCTCTCTTTGCTTGTGAGGCTCGAATTTGGGCTTCTCCTTCTTTTGCTTTCCTTTACCATTCGGGATCTTGGGTCCTTGAACATATAGGGCTGAATCTTTGGAGCTTATGGACCCCATTTGAATCAACTTGTCATGCTCTTTTGTGACGAACTCAATGAAAGCATTCAAGGTAGGCATCTTCCAATTCGGGGTAGTTAACCGACCGGAATTGAAAGTAGAGACAAATACCGAATAATCTCTACCAAGCTTGCTTAGAATGGAGAGGATCAATTGTTTGTCCTCTTTTATAACTCCACTGTTCTTCAACCGCAAGTTCAAGTTATTGAATTTTTTGAAGAATTCATTGATGGTCTCGAAATTCTCAGGACTAAGGGAAATCAATTCATTCTCTAATTGAAAAGCCCTAAGCTCATCCTGATTGCCAAATAGTGTTTCAAGTTGCTCCCATATAGCTTTTGGAGTCTTCAATCCGCTGAGATGGAAGTGAAGATCTTTGGAGATGGAGAGACAAAGAAGACCATAAGCTTCATCAAGCTTGTTGTAGTGTTTGGTTCTATCTGATAGATTGTTTGGCTCCAATTCAAGACCAAGAGTGACTCGATAGTAACCTTTTGAACGTAATATGATCTCCATATCATATTTCCAATCAAAATAATTGAATGGGGTGAGGATAGGCTTTGAATAAGAGAATTCCATTGCTAGGAGCGAGTACACACTGATGTAGAGGAGCTTGCATGCACAGTGTAGCGAATGCAATTGATGGAGACAATAAACCTGCAAATCACAATAAACCAAGAACAATGAGGCCGAACAATCCACCCTTTTAGAGTTGCATCACACCTGGGATTGGAGATCAAACAATGTTGAATGGGTCCAATGTATCAGATCCAGGAATTATGTGGAAACTCAAGCTTCTAGAGTGGTATTGGAAGTATTTTCAAGCTTTGCATGCACAAGAGTGAATGCCCTTGAGATATTTCATGCCAAAACTTTTTGCAATTTTTGAGCAATTCACTCAAATCTTCTTGTAGAACCACCTGTAGAAAAGAGATATTGTCCCTGCAATGGCTCTGATACCATGTAAAATTAGTCAGAACAGATCTAATGAACATGTAAATCAATCACAACAGATGAACATAGAAAATATGGTGTAAAACTGTGCAAAACATGCAGCAGTGCTCAATATCCCAATAAGGGTGAATAATTACAATACAATCTAACAAAGTGAGTGAGCAATTCAAATTAACTAAGTAGTCCATTCGAATTACTGAATGGAGTAGATTGACTCCAACTAGGAGTCCTCATCATCAATCGGTGGTGCTCATCAATGCACAAGAACCAGTCATCCAGGTGTCAATCTGAGTCTAACTGAGTGTAACAAGTGTAACTGAAGTGTGTAGCACTGATTAAGGGAAGGAGGCTCAATGGGGGGCGCATGGGAGGCTAACGGAAGTCAGAACAAGTCATCTAGTCAATCTGGAGGTCCAACGAAAGTGAAACAGTCAGTCGGGAGTGAAACTAGCCTCAAATCAGGGAGAATCGGAGCTAACTGAATGTAATTGAAGTGGAACTGCAGTGGTAGGTGAAGAAATGCGCCCTTCTCTGGAAGTAGGTGAGAATTGGGCGCCTTCCTGACTAGGAGGGATAAAACTCTGAAGTAAGTGGCTCTCGGGTGCTAGAATAAGGTGGCTAAGGTGCTAAAGGCATCAACCTGGTGACTGGGATGCATGCAAACCCTGGAATTTGCATGCAAACCCTAATTGCATGCAAGATCCTGAAAAAGATGATGTGGATATCCGAACAAGGAACGCTTCCAAAAGCTGCCCACTTTATTAAGTGTTACCACTCAGGGAAACCAGGGTGGTTTCCGCCTAATGTGATGTTGTGTAAATTGTACATGCTTTCCTAAGTTATTTTCCTATCATCCACATCAGGTTTCCTTCGTTAGCCACATGTCCCAGAGGGTCCCACTGTAAATTTTCTCCTTGTCATCAAAAGAGTCAAACCAAATGCCGCCATGTGTTGTTTTCAAATGGTCTAGTCATTAAACTGGTCTTTTCCCTTTTTCCAGAAATCATTTGTTTATTTGGAAAAAAACTACAATGCCTAATATCCTAGTGTATCTGACCAACTGATTATAAGCGACCAGACTAATCCACCATGGAAACTAGTAGTCCAGATCCTCCATCAGACACCATCTAGGTATTTTACTATTTACTAATCCCAGTCATTTTATGTTTATATCATCGTATAAAATAGTAGACTCTTCACCCTAAATTGCCCTAATTTTACCATGTAAATTTTCAACCTATCATTTAGGTGAAATTTCAAATATGACACCCAAAGCCAAAGAAAAATTACACAAACACAGATTCTCAGGTGATGAGCACATGTATGATAATAAAGCCGATATTTTCGACACCATTGCGACCAATTCAGATATAAATTCCACCATTAGGGATGCCAAATCCCTGTCAATGGCAAAGCATGATAGATGCAACTTACTAGAATTCCAATTTTTCCAGGACCATATGCCCTAGAACTGTCTATTTTCTTGAATTTATGATATGGTGTTTCAAACATTATTCTCCAAGTAAAAGAGCAATTATGACCTCTAACATGTCCAAAACCCTATACTTCATTGTTCCTGACACCTTACAAAAGATGTTTTGCATTCCTGATTTCTTAGCCCTCTTTGTAATACCCCTATTTGGCCCTTATGGTTGATTATCCTTAATGTAAATATTGTGTGAATACAATGTGTATTTTCCGTAGTGTGGAGCTCAAGGCCAAGGCCCCACTAGTGGATGTTCAAGTTTAATTGCATAGGCAAGTATTTGGCAGTTTGATTATCCATGAGTTGTTAAGCCATGGAAAATTGTAAATGATGTAATTATTGATTAATGCAATGAAATACCCAAGAAGTTGGCTAAGGAGGAAACTAATGAGAAGGGGCCATGTGTATCCATTAGGGAGAGGTGAGGGGGTTATGGGATTGGTAACCATGATACCATATGTCCATTTAGGAACCCATTTGACCCCATGCTGACATTTATTGTCACTATAAGAAGGTGGTTGAAAAACCCTGTCGAGGAAGCCGATTGAGTATGGGGCGACCCTGCGAATCCATATGTCAAGGCATGATTTGTGTTACTTGTTCCTTAAGACACTCAACTTCCTGGGAATTCGACGTTCAGACGACTACCCTTTGTTTGACCTAGAAATTGAGAAGAAAGCGAGGCATTCATTCATTTTCACGCATTCATTCAAGGACCGGGTTGTGGAACTGAGTCATGAGCAGAGAAAGAAAAATTATGAGTCCTATGTAATTGGAAATTACAGAGTCGAATGCCATAGAAAACCCTGCATGTGAACCTCGTATGTTCAGGAATCCCATGAAAGAAAACCCTGAGATGAACTACATAGCCATAAGAATACATGGGGTATGTTAGAGAGAGTTAAAATGGGGGACAAAGCTTAGTCTGCAACCCTGAGAAGAGCTAGCTGGATTAAAAAAGATAAGAGGTCGATTTAGGGTTATAATGATTGATAAACCCGGTGAGGGATGAAATCTCATAGAACTAGCAGTTGGACCTTTTTATGCCCACCCTAAATAGCACTAGAAGGGAAGGGGCCTTGAGGGACAGTGCAACAGAGAAGAGGGCATTCCTTGTGTTGGGTGAGGTAGGTAATGTGGGTGTCATATCTGCTGAGTGTTGAGATGCTTATAGCTCGGTGGTTGAGCTATTTGGCTATGCAATATCCTCCATGTTTCCCTTGTATGCTTGATAAACCCAACCGCAGGTTGGCTTAGCATCCTTGTTCCCTAGATTGCTTGATAAACCCAGCTATAGGTTGGCTTAGCATTGGGATGAGACCTTGACTGTGAGAGAGTTCCTTAGCCCTCCTTAGTGGATACACAAACCAACTCGGGGGTGGTCTCTCAATTGAAAGAGTACAAACTGAACAGAGACCTAAGGTTGGGTGGAATGTTGTCCTCACTTAGCCAATTGCTTGGGACATCTTCAATTCAAAGATAAGTGTTTCTATGTGTTAAATGATGCAAATTCATGTGTTATAATTATTGGTTAAGTTATGATTGTCATGCTTTAGACTAATGAATGAATGACTCCATGAACTTACTCATTAGGTATCCATGTATAAGCTTGAATATAATATTGAATGCATATTGTGAAGACTTCAGTGTTACATGAATGATAGGCATGGCTAACCCCTGCAAGTTGTTAATATGATTAGCTAACCTAGTCCATTATATGTGTTTATTATGCATTGACCTTCACCCCATTAAAGGGAATGTTTGACTTCATATGGACATGGGGAGGAAAGGGGATAACCCCTGATGGGTCTCAGAGCCCTCTGTGGTCAGGTGAGGGGAGAATTCATAGCAGGAGGGGGTACAGAAAACTGACAGAGGGATAAAGGTACTTAAGTGGAGCTATGCACATAACTTCAGTTGGAAAATGGACATGGTTACAGTGCTCATATAGAGTGGGGTTACACCATTGGATATTTCTCTCCAAGAGCTTTCCAACGGTACCAACTTTGTCACATTTGGACCAAGGAGGAGGGAGTTATGCCCCTTCGAAATTGCCTTAGAAAGCTTGCTGGAACAAGGGTATTTGGCCCTGAAATTTTCGCATCCGCAATGTGGATTGTAGATTGTGGAGGTCGGGAATCGTCCATTGGGGCATATGGAAATCTGCATTTCCACACATGTAATGCGGAATGTAGAATGCAGGTTGCGGGAGGAAACTCTCGGGATGGAAAAAGAACCGACTTCTGAGTTCCACATGTGGAATGTGGAAGTCGAAAGGATGGAATTTCGAGGCCAAAATTGGCTTCCAACTTCCGACTTCCGAAATGCGGATTGTGGAATTCGGAAGTATGATTTCGTTGTGGATTAGTTTTTGCAATCCACTTTCGGAGTCCCGCATGTAGATTGCAGAATACAGAAAGGAAGATTGCGGATTGCAATGAGGATTGCGGATCCGATCCCATTGAGGTTGTGTGTGGATTTGGAATCATTTGAAAAAAAAAAAGAAAAAAGAAATCAGAGGGTCTCCCATGGCCTCTGAAGACCACCTTGGAGGTGTGGGGACGTGACAAGGTGGTATCAGAGCTTTAGTTGCAGCACTGGGAGCTGTTTGGGCCGAGTCGTGCATGAAATTCCAGTCAAGAAATGCACCCATGGCGTGGTTTTGATGAACTTAGTTGGTTAATTGATTGTCCAAATGATTAATTCCAAGTTTGAATGGTTATGCACAGTGACAGTAGCATTAGTAAAACGAATTGTATAGCAGGGAAGCACACATAAAGGAGGGAAAATGGTGACTTTCAATGATGCATAGGATCCATTTGAACTAGAGGATGATGTGTTGGGTGAGAATGTGCAAGAGGCACATACAGAGTTTGAGTCTGATGGAAGAAGGGCATAGGTAATGCCTCCAAACTTGACCGAGACTATGGTAAGATTCAACGAGCGAATGATGAAAGCACAAAAAGAACAACATAACCTCAACGTGGCCATATTGCAAAGCCTCACAGACATGTAGAAAAGAATAAATGGTGGGTCTAATCCAAGCAATGAAGGACGGGAAGAAGGAAATCCAAAAAGTCAATCTAGGGGTTGTTCTAAAAGAAGAAATTTGAGCCCTATAAGGGGTTTAGTGAGTAGAAGGAACATAACACCCTCTCCTGGTCTTCCTCCAACATGTCAACAGATACTGAGGGTTCCCAAAGAATCCCAATACATACTTCCAGCAGGATTAAGAGCAGTAATAAGCATAGAGGTATGCCACATGGTGAGTTTAGGAAGGCAATGCCTCCCACTTTTGATGGAGAAAGCAAAGAAGGTCAAGCAGCAGAAGCATGGCTTCTTGTAATTAAAAAGTACTTTAGGATGCATGAGTATTCAGAGAATGAAAAGTCTAGGGTTTCCATCTATAACCTTAGTGGAAGAGCTTCAATTTGGTGGGAACACCTCATGCAAGTGAAGGGCATAAGTGAAAGAAGGGCTAGGTGGAAAAGGATTTAGAGATACTTCCAGGAGAAGTAACTATCATCTAGGTATCATGATGACAAAAGGAAAAAGTTCAATGAACTCAGATTAGTGCAGAATACCATGGATGAGCATGTCCACAAGTTTCTTGAGATACTGAGGTATGTAGACTACATCAAGGATGAAAGGGTGAAAATACATTTTTTCCTTGTTAGTCTACCACAGAGTTGCAGAGATAGAATAGAGTTTTTAAATCCACCAAGCTTATATTAATCCATTAGAATGGAATAGCATTGCTATGAGCAAGGTAAAGGTAAATTAGAAATGCAGCCAGCATGGAAAGGTAAGCCCGAGGGAGGGTTTGAACACAAGAAAAGTGGATTTAAACCACCATTCAGAAATCAGCCCAAAATTTTCCACAATGCTAGCAAGCAAGAAGAGAATTCAAGCCAGTTGTAGCAGCGGAAAAGACACCGAAAGGGCCACTCCAATGTTGGGTATGCAAAGGAAACCATATGCTTAAAGATTTCCCACATCAGAAGGAAAATCCAAGGAGCTTGCACAACATTGAAAGAGCAACTACAATGGGAGATATGGCAAGGGAAACACCTAGGATTTATGCAGCACTGGATGATCACCAAGCAGACCATCAATCAACAATGGTGGAGATTGAAGTTAAGATTGCTAAATAATCTATTTATGTTTTGATTGATCCAGGGTCTACTCATAGTTATGTGTCTCCTGGGGTAGTTGAAATTTGTTCTCTTGGTAAGGTAAAGCATGATAAGGCTTGGCTAGTCCAATTATCCACAGGTACCGAGAGGAAGGTAAATGAAGTAGTGAAGGAGTTTCGTATAGAATTGAATGGACTCTCACACATGCATAATTAAATGTCTTACCCCTAGGATCATATGATGCCCTGATTGTCATGGATTGGTTGGAAAGACATAGAGCCAAGTTGTAATGTTATGAGAAATCACTTGAATGCCTTGATGATGAAGGAAGTCCAAGGTTAGTAAAAGGAATTCCAAAGCATGTTTCAGTAAGGCATATTTCAGACTTACTGCTGAGAAAACTCTACGAAAGGGATGCCAAGTATATGTTTTGCATATATCAAATTTGGTAGAAGATAAAGGACCCAGGTTAGAGGACTTCCAATTGTTATAAGAGTTCCAGGATGTATTTCCAGATGAAGTGCCAAGTCTACCACCCAAGAGAGAGATTGGATTTTCCATTAACCTTGTTTCAGGGGCAATACCAATTTCCAAGTCTGCCTATAGAATGAGCACACCAATTGGTAGAATTGAAGATGCAGTTGTAGGAATTAATGGATAAAGAATATATCAGACCTAATGTATATCCTTGGGGTTCACCTGTGTTTTTTTTCAGGAAGAAGGATGGAACATTGAGGCTATGTTCTGATTACAGGAAGCTCAATAAAGTGACAGTTAAGAACAAGTATCCATTGCCCAAGATTGATGACTTGTTTGACCAAATGAAGGAAGCTAGAGTGTTTTCCAAGATTGACTTGAGGTCTGGGTACCATCAAGTGAGGATTAAGGAAGAAGGCATTCATAAGACAACCTTCAGGACAAGGTATGCAAACTATGAATTCACAGTTTTGCCATTTGGTCTTAGCAATGCACCTACCACATTTATGTGTCTCATGAATAGTGTCTTCAACAAATATTTGGATAAGTTTGTGATTGTATTTTTGGATGACATCCTTGTGTATTCAAGGAATGGGGAAGAACATAATGAGAATTTGAGAATGGTATTGCAAGTCCTTAGGGAGCACCAGTTGTATGCAAAGATGAGTAAATGTGACTTCTATCAACAGAAAGTGCAATATTTGGGTCATGTTATATCAACAAAAGGCATTGGAGTAGATCCAAAGAAAATTGAAGCCATCATGGATTGGCCTAGCCCAAGAAATGCAGCAGATGTTAGATATTTTATGTGTCTGGCAGGTTACTACAGAAAATTCATTGGAGGATTCTCCAAGATAGCTCATCCAATCACTTCATTGCAGAGGGAAAATGTCAGATTTGTGTGGTCTGAAAAATATGAAAGGAGTTTTCAACAGCTGAAGGAATTACTTACCAATTCTCTTGTTCTAAAGATTGCATAGCCAATGAAAGAATTTGTAGTATGCACAGATGCTTGCATTTAAGGGCTCGGTGGAGTGCTCATGCAAGATGTGTTTGTAATCTGCTATGAGTCCAGAAAGTTAAAGGAACATGAAAAGAACTATGCCACACATGACTTAGAGCTGGCATCCATAGTACATGTTCTCAAGAGATGGAGACATTATCTCTTGGGAAGAATATTTGAACTTAGGACTGATCATATGAGTTTAAAATACTTGTTTGACCAGCCAAATCTAAATGCTAGACAAACCAGATGGATGGATTTTCTTTATGAGTTTGATTTTGAGATTAAACATGTCAAAGTTAAGGATAATAAGGTTGTTGATGCGCTCAACAGAAAATTCCATATTGCAATAGTAAGTATGTGTAAATTAGACTTGAAGGAAAGGATTCTAGAAGCTCAAAACAATGATGGAGTCTACCTTCAAGTCAAGGAGAAATTGCAACAGGGTGTTGTGGATGAAAAGTATGCAAGATATCAAGTGGTTGAGGATGATGTTCTCATTTATCAGGATACCAGACTGGACATTCCAGATAGTGCATATTTGAAGAAGCTTGTGATGGATGAGATACATCAAAAAACATATTCTGGACATCCGGGATATCAGAAAACTATAACAACAGTAAGGAAACCGTACTTTTGGCATGGTAGGAAGAAATACATAGCTGAGTACATTACTAGGTGTCAAAAGTGACAACAATTCAAGGCAGAGCATCAACATCTCGTAGGATGTTTGCAGCCATTTCCCATTCAAGAGTGGAAGTGGGAAGTGATCTCTATGGAATTTATAACAGGTTCGCCAATGACAACGAAGAACCATGATTCAATCATGCTAGTGGTGGACAAGGTATCAAAGGTAACTCATTTCATCCTAGTCTATTCAACTCACAAGGCCAATAACATTGCAAATATCTTCATGAGAGAGATATTTATATCGCATGGATTTCCCAAGGAAATAGTTTCAAATCAGGATACAAAGTTCACATCTAAGTTTTGGAAAGGATTGTTCCAAGAATTGGGACCTTAGTTGAATTTTAGCACAGCCTATCATCCTCAAACTGATGGTTAGACTGAGAGAGTAAATCAGGTCTTGGAAGACATGTTGAGGATGTATGTGGTGGACAAGCCATCTAAGCGGGGAGACTATCTACATTTGGTAGAGTTGGAATACAACAATGAACAACAAGCATCATTGAAGATGAGTCCTTTCGAAGTGTTTTATGGCAAAGGATGCAAAACTCCAATGAATTGGGATAGCCCAGTGAACAAGGTAGTACTTGGACTAGAAATGATTAAGGAGATAGAGCATAAGATTATAAAGATCAAATAGAATTTGAAGGAAGCGAAGGACGAGAAGAAGAGTTATGCAGATCTGGAAAGAATGCATAAGAAATTTCAAATTGGGGATCATGTCTACTTGAGAGTGAAACCAAGGAAGAGTTCCATGACGTTGGGAAGTTGTGCCAAGTTTGCACCAAGATATTGTGGGCCATTTGAAGTCCTTGATAGGATAAGACTAGTTGCATATAGGATTGCATTTCCTGCTAACATGAAGGCTCATAATGTTTTTCATGTCTCTTTGCTTAAGAAATATGTAAATGATCCTAATCACATCATTGATTGGAACGTGATATAGGTGGAACCAGAAGGAGAGTTCCAACAAGAGTCTATATGCATCCTCAACATGAAGGTCACTTTGCTCTGGAACAAGGCCATAGGGCAGGTAAAGGTCCAATGGAGGCAACTTAGCCCTGAAGAGGCCACGTGGGAGATAGAGGATTCGATGAAAGAGGCATTCCCATTTTTGTTCAGTTTTGAGAACACCGAGGATGATGTTATTTTAAGGGAGAGGGAGTTGTAATACTCCTATTTGGCCCTTATGGTTTATTGGAATTAATGTAGACATTGTGTAAATACAGTGTGTATTTTCCCTAGCGTGGAGCTCAATGCCAAGGCCCCACTAGTGGATATTCAAGTTTAATTTCATAGGAAAGTATTTGACAGTTTGATTATCCATGAGTTGTTAAGCCATGGATATTTGTAAATGATGTAATTATTAATTAATGCAATGAAATACCCAAGAAGCTAGCTAAGGAGGCAACTAATGAGAAGGGGCCATGTGTATCCATTAGGGAGAGGTGAGGGGGTTATGGGATTGATAACCATGCTGCCACATGTCCATTTAGGAACCCATTTGACCCCATGCTGACATTTATTGTCACTATAAGAAGGTGGTTGAAAAATCCAGTTGAGGAAGTCGATTAAGTATGGGGTTACCCTGCGAATCCGTATGGAAGGGCATGATCTATGTTACTTGTTCCTTAAGGCACTCAAACGCTTTGGAATTCAATGTTCATAAGACTACCCTTTGTTTGACCCAGAAAACAGGAAGAAAGGGGGGCATTCATTCATTTTCACGCATTCAATCAGGGACCAGGTTGCAGAGTCGAGTCATGAGCGAAGAAGGAAAAATTATGATTCCTGTGTAATTCGAAATTACAGAGTTGAATGCCATATAAAAACCTGTGTGTGAACCTCGTCTATTCAGAAATTCCATGAAAGAAAACCCTGAGATGAACTACAAAGCCGTAAGAATACCTGGGGTATGTTACAGAGAGTTAAATTGCAGGACAAAGCTTAGTCCGCAACCCTAAGAAGAGTTAGTTGGATTAACATAGATAAAAGGTCGATTTAGGGTTGGAATGCTTGATAAACCCAGCGAGGGCTGAAATATCATAGAACTAGCAGTTGGACCTTTCTATGCCCACGTTGAATAGCAATGGAAGGGAAGGGGCCTTGAGGGACTGTGCAACCGAGAAGAGGGCCTTCCTTTTGTTGGGTTAGGTAGGTAATGTGGGTGCCATATCTAATGAGTGTTGAGATTCCTGTAGCTCTATGGTTCATGGATAATGTTAGGGGCAATATATATCCCATGGGCTATATTAAGGGGGTTACAAAATTTAGTTGACTATTTTCTTATATGGAAAGGGTTTTTTCAGCTAAAATATATTCGCCCAATACTTATTAGAAAAAAAAATAGCCCAAAATGAATAGCCTCCTATATATTAATGAGGAAAATGAAAAAAACTATTTTCGTCCTGGAAAAATCTTCCTCCAGTCTATCTTTCGCCCCCAATTTCTAGAGAAATTCTAGTGAAATCATTCCTTCACCCTTCATTGTAATTCAATCATATGGTTGCATTCACCTATATTTTTAGTGAATTGCATGTGGCACCTTCTTTGAGCCCTCGATTTCTAGTTTTAGAGGGAAAACCAGGGGCTATTTTATTCTATATAAAGGCTACAATGATTCATGGTTCACCCACATCAGATTTCTCTTCTAGGGCGAAGGTTATGGTTTCCACGATTCCACTTTTCATTCTTAGTTTTCTCGACATTTTAATCTTCGCATAACATCTCCATTGCCAAAATATCAGGTCTTGAAGGGGCACGCCACACTTGCAATTTATCAGAGAATACAAACCCACATCACACATTTTATCCAATAGTTAACGTGGTATGCTTTTTATGATATTTATCCACATTTACAATAGATTATTATATTGTAAATTTACCTTTTATCATTGATGCTTTTTTAGGCACGTTGAATTCTAGGGAACTCTTGATTCTTAGGGATCATTTGATGTTATTAGGGTTTTATTATATCCTAGGAGTATTGGTTCCCTGAAAGTGTTATGGAGATCAAAAGATAAGATTTATTTTATGCCTTGTCATGTTTAAACTATCGATTGGCATTTATATGTTGTTAGTAGATGCTACTCTTGATGGAGATACGCCACATGGTTTTTATATATTGAAACTGAATTTGACCTAGTTGTTTAAAATGTGCTTTTATTAGGATCTTGCTCTACAATTATTATTGGATCTAAGGCATTAATGAGAGTGTATATGTTCATATTTTATGTTTGTTATTGTTGATGTTTGGGGTGTTTGTAATATAAATGAATGCACACTTATTATAGAAAAGGATTCACCAAGACATTACAAGGTTTTATAATTTGATGAAAGATTCACCAAGTTTTACAATATTTTATAATTTAGTGAAATATTCGCTAAGATTTTACAATATCTTATAATTTAGTGAAATATTCGCCAAGATTTTACAATATCTTATAATTTAGTGAAGATTTGCCAAGATTTTACAAGATTCTATAATAGAATGGAAGATTAGCCAAAAAATTATATATACATTTTATATTATTGATAAAATAGCCTTCAAATTTTCCTATATATTAGGGAGATTCGCATATTTATTATACATATAAATTTCGGGAGTGTTCTTAAAATTATCCCTGTTGTGGTTGAGCTCATTGGATTAGCAATATCCTGCTTGTTTCCCTTGTATGCTTGATAAGCCCAACTGCAGGTTGGCTTAGCATCCTTGTTCCCCGGATTGCTTGATAAACCCAGTTGTAGGTTGGCTTAGCATTGGGATGAGACCTTGACTGTGAGAGAGTTCCTTATCCATCCTTAGTGGATACATAGCCCAACTTGGGGGGGGTCTCTCAACTGAAAGAGTACAAGCTAGATAGAGACCTAAGTTTGGTTGGAATGTTGTCCTCACTTAGCTAGTTGATTGGGATAACTTTAATTCAAAGATAAGTGTTTCTATGCGTTAAATGATGTGAATTCATGTGTTATAATTATTTGTTAAGTTATGCCTGTCATGCTTTAGACTAATGAATAAATGAATCCATGAACTTACTCATTAGGTAGCCATGTATAAGCTTGAATATAAGATTGACTGCATGTTGGGAATAATTCATTGTTACATGAATGGTAGGCATGGCTAACCCATGAAGGTTTTTAACATGATTAGCTAACCTAGTCCATTATATGTGTTTATTATGCATTGACCTTCACCACCTTAAAGGGAAGGTTTGACTTCACCTGGACATACGGAGGAAAGGGGATAACCCCTGATGTGTCTTAGATCCCTTTGTGGTTAGGTGAGGGGAGAATTCATAAAGGGAGGGGGGACAGAACCCTGGCAGAGGGATAAAGGTACTTAACTAGAGCTATGCATGGAAATTCTATTGGAAACTGGACATGGTTAGGGTTCTAAGATTGAGTGGGGTTACACCATTAGATAGTGGTCTTCAAGATCTTTCCAACGGTACCAACCTTGTCCCATTTGGACCAAGGAGGTGGGAGTTATGCCCCTTCGAAATTGCCTTGGAAAGCTTGCTAGAAGAGGGGTATTTGGCCCCGACCTTTCCACATCTGCAAGGTCCTTTCAACACCCGCAATGCAGATTGCAGAGGTCAGGAATCATCCATTGGGGTGTATGGAAATCTGCACTTCTGCACCTGCAATGTGGAATGCAGAATGCGAGTTGCGGGAGGACACTTTCGGGATGGAAAAGGAACCGACTTTCGAGGCCAAAATTGGATTCTGACTTCCGACTTCTGCAATGAAGATTGCAGAAGTCGGAAGTACGATTTTGTTGTGGATTAGTTTTTTCAATCCACTTTCCGAGTCCTAGATGTGGATTGTGGAATGTGAAAAGGCGTATTGCGGATCGCAATGAGGATTGCGGATCCGAGTCCATTGCACCTGTGTGTGGATTTTGAAGCATTTGAAAACAAAAATTAAAGGGTCTCCCATGGCCTCTGAAGGCCACCTTGGAGGTGTGGGGATGTGACACTTCGACACTTAAATGAAAAAGGTCTTTCCAATGCATACCAGGACCTACAACCTTTTAACTGCCATCAATGTTTTTCTAAACATCTTGAACCAGGCATGGAAATCCCTACTATGCCACCTCCATACAATACAACAGTATTCTATGAAAGTTCTGGTAAGGCCACCTCAATTATATGCATAATTATAGCCCTAGAAAATGACAACTTTGTAGATGATGTGATTCTAGAAACTCTACTAAGCTTAACTACAGACCTGGGCATGACCCCCCTAAATTTGACATATGTAGCTACTTGCCAGAGGTTATCCACGCGAAATTAAAGGATATTCCAACAATATAGTGGTTCAAATATTCATCTTTCATGTTTTATATGTGCCTTTATCAGAACTATGAAAGAGTCAAGCACCTGTACCTAAACATTATAGATGAGAATGGCATGCAGACTCCAGTTTATGAGTGGACTTATTTAGTTTTGAGAAGAGAAAAATTCAAACTATGTAGAATTCACAGATAAATTAATGAGTGTCAAATATAGTTTTATCTTTGGTATCTAACCCCCAGAATGTTCCCAGACAACCAAAAACACCTACAATTCACACCAGATATGAAATTTGGGGACTGGTTCTTATTTAAAGACCACACAACAATCAGGGTATATGGGTTTGGAGAAGATCCTTTTAGGCTATCAGTATTACTCAATCAAAGAATTTTTGCAATGGAATATGTAAGAGAAAGGTTTATATCATATCATATGCATTTTAGGCACTTCAGGCAACATAGAACATTCCTACTGCCTAAAGAAATGGGAAGTCTTCAGGTCAGAGGCCTGAATGCACTATAGTATGTGGAAGCCTACTTGAATCAATTAAGTTTGAGTAGCATCCCAAGAGTTTTACCCCTGTGTAAATAAATAATAAATCTACATGTAAATATGTTTTGAGACTTGGACCTATGAATGATGCAAGGCATCATGTACAAATAACACTTTATGAGATTATAGTGGTTTATTATTTCTTAAATGTTCTACCTACTTGCCATGGGACTACTTGTTGAATGAGGGACCAAGTTCACTAGGGAATTAGAACTAGAGAGTAATTAAAATTTAAAAAGACAAAATATAAATAATATGAGAGAAGAAATAATTTTTGATTTTCAAGAATTGCAAGGAAAATAAAATGAACCCTAACTACTCTTTCTTGAAAGCAAAAAAGGATAAAAAGGAAAAGAATCAAAGAGAGAGGCTGCTCTTTACTTCTTTTTCTCTTGAGAATTTTTGAGCTGCTAACATTTTCTTGAAGCTGAAAATGGAGAGAAAAGTCATTCCTAAAATTGAATTAAGAAGAGGAAAAATGAACTATAGATAAGGGAGACTGCAGAGGAAGGTCTTCCCATTGCCACGCTATAGGTCCATCCTTGTTTCCCTATTGAGCTCAGTGATTTTTGTCCAAGTAGAGATCTTGGAGTGTTCTCTCCTTAAACAAAAGAGGATTTATTTACAGGAACCAAAGAACTGGTTAAAGAGATCCTATTGGCAAGTCTACATTATAGAAGAGTACATACAAAAAACAACCCTAGGTTCTAGTTTCTTAGTGAGCTTGGTCTGGCTTGAGGGTGATTATCTTCTCAAGTTGAGAGTTTATGAACAACAACAACAATCTATGGCAGGGAGGAACATGGAAATTCCATAGCAAGTTGGCAGAAGCAAGGGATTCAAATAAGTTGTTTAAGGTTTTATGTCCATGTTTATTTCCTACCGTGTTATTAAATTAATGGTTTTCTAAACTAAGGGTTTAAGAAAATGATTTATATTTGTATTCTATGTTGATAATTTTTTTTTATTGTAATCGCTTAGGATTTTCTATACTCAAGAAAGTATTTATGATTCTTTCTCATGAAAGTATAAGCTTGTTTATATGAATTTACAGTATTAATATTTGCGTAGAAATGCTCAAGAATGAAAACAGTTAAACCTAGCAGTGATTGAACATGCTAGTTATTTCATCTAGGATATTGTTGTATATTAAACTTATGCTTCTAATGAGTTTTTATGATCAAACTGCAATGAAAAACTTAGAATAAAACTGATTAATTTATCTAGTATTATTATTTGTTTATATAATCTTTTTATGAATATGTTATTTATATTTTTATTAAAGCTTTATGGCAATTCTATATTATTAAACCAGAATAGAATGTCTCTATAATTTAGACAGAGAATACATCTAATTGTATAATAATTAGATTATATATAAATATAAATAAATATATACATACATGTATAAAGGAGAAAGCTCCTAGTGTAAATCCAAATCACGATGGAGCGTTGGTGGACCCCATACATGATCCTCACATCTATGTTCACGAAAGGATATGGGTTACTTATATAATAAATATGCTAAAAATATCATATAACAAAATATTGTTAAAAACAGAGCCATTGTACTCCTCATGGGAGCGAATAACTTAACCATTAAACAAATGAAAAACATTGTAAGAAACGATATATTGTAAACAAAGTACCTATGTCTTATACGACATGAGGTCGATACCTCTAAAAAATAAGTTTTTCTTTTAAATGTAAAATAAGCTTTGTATAAATGTAGTGAGCCGCTACATGAATGTAGCGAGCTTCTTAACTACACAATGAGGTATATTATATGACAAAAAAATACATGTGTTCTATGAGATATGAGGTCGAAACCCCTAAATACACATTATGTTAATATACAAAGGTTAAACAAATTTCTGTGCAATGTAAAAAAAGACTTTATAGAATTATTGCAAGCATATAGGCTCAACCAACAGAAAGCACAACACATTTATAACAATATAAAATAATAAACAGATATGGAATGCTCTGTGGGGGTCTCGATGAACCCATATTAATAGATATAAAATGACTGACAATGACAATTTATAATAGCCATTAATACTAAATGAATTATATGCTCGAAGCTCGAAGATCGAAGATTGGAGCTATTGGAGGGTAACGATTTCATAGCTCACAACTTGAGCTATAAAATAGTGCTCTGCATTTTAAATAGTAAACAAAAGAAAACGACATTTATAGGTTGAGGGATTTATTAAGCCCTTGTTATAAAACAGGGGCATCTTAATAGGAATTGCTTGGAAGAAATAGAGCATGAATAACTTGAACGAAAGCTATAAGCTAAACATTTGCAAAGAACAATAAGAATGGGAACAAAATGCCATCTTTCAAAACCAAGAGGTAACAAGATACACATGTATAAACCTTACCCACCGAGAATCCTCTGTGAATCCACAAACTACGAAAATATAAGGGCCGGTGCAAGGTAAGGATACCCACTTATGACGCGTTAGTTGAAATGGCATGCTGGAAAAATAGAAATTTGATCATTAAAATGAATTATTAGAGGTACCTACAAAAGTTTTTAGAATTAGGTGTAAAAATATGAAATGTAGAAAATCGGATAACCTTCCAAAATATATATCTTTTATTTATGGAAAAGTGGTATAACCAACCCAAAATGTCATTATTTTAAGATTGGTATGTTATTTTTTCTCTAAAACATAACGCATATGTTCATGTTGGTCCACCTGTTTGTTATGTAAATTGTCAAATTATGAGGAAAAAAATATGTAGAGGCCTAGGCAACAAATTGATCTTGTATAGGGCTATTTTTCCAAAATTTTAGAAGTTAATTTTATATATCTTTTAAATTATTAAAGTCGGTGAAGCCCTAAAAAAACATGGTCGAGTGTCGGTCCACCATATCATGGTCTTAACATAACCAATCAATTTTTTTATTATCTTGTTGGTATTCTTGTACTCTTGTGTGGGTTCTTTTCCGTTTTTGAAATATGTAAGCCAATCAGAAATGTTATAGCCCAAATAAGCGACCTATGTTTTTTACAAATTTAACATGAGTGCAGTTAAAAATAAATTAAAAATAGAAAACAATAACAGATCTATTCAAAAAATATATAGTTAGAATCTGCACATAGAGCTCGACAAGTGTGTGCAATTTCATCAGTAGTGCCCAAGTGGAGCATATGTGGAACCAAGTGTGAAAAACATGAAGTTACATAAATTGGTATGTTCTTCCATAACTCGGATCGAGCCTCAAGGTTTGGAAATACGAAGCTAGTACAAAACCTTCAAGGGTGAAAAAAAATGAATCTAAACACGCGTGTGCACAAATGCACGCACGCGTAGATGCAATAAAAATGCATTTATGTCCTTTATTGTCTAATTTCCTTCTTAGCTCATCTAGAACATGTGCATATGTGACACAAGCAAAAAAATTTAAATGCGAAACACTATGTTTCATACCTGTTTAGGCTTCCTGCGGAACTTTGTTCTTCACACTCTTTGTTGGACATCAATTTATGATGTATACAGCAGTTACCATTGCCTCAACCCAGTATTCATTTGACAGATGCATAGCTGCCAACATACTGAGCGCCATCTCCATAATGGTTCTTTTTTTCCTCTCTGGGATTCCATTCTGCTACGGTGTATATCGCGCAGTAAATTGCTTGTGTATGCCATGATTTTTACAAAAGTTTAATAAATCATTTGAAACATAATCACCACCTCTATTTTTTCTTAAGATCTTGATGTTGTAACCACTTGCTTCTCCACAAGTGCCTTGAACTGTTGAAAACATGAAAACGCATCAGATTTATGTTTTAGAAAATATTTCCAGGTTTTTCTTGTGAAATAATCAATAAATGTGAGAAGGTAAGTGCATCCTACCAAGGACAGTGTTTGCATCAGTCCACAAATATCAGAGTGCACAATTTCAAGTGTTGTGCGAGCTCTATATGACTTTCCGACTGGAAAAGTATCTTTGTGGTGTTTTCCAAAAATAGAGCCTTCACAAATTCTTTCCGGTT
This sequence comes from Larix kaempferi, assembly GCA_027924585.1. NCBI lineage: Eukaryota > Viridiplantae > Streptophyta > Pinopsida > Pinales > Pinaceae > Larix > Larix kaempferi. Next base: position 5,056,639 of record BSBM01000684.1, on the reverse strand, counting down.
TTTCAATCAATGGGAATCCCTTCACCATGTCATTCATGTGCATTATCTTCATCCCACCAAAATTCAGATATCCAAATATGAAGTGCCACAACTAGGATTCATCCCGTATTTCTGATTGAAACGACACTTGCATTTCTTTGTCAATGTCTGCTTTGAATGCAACTCCAAAATTTCCATTCTGAATTCCATGAACAGCTTGAGTTGTTTTTCCTTTTATGTTTGGTCTTATCCTCAAAGGAAACAAGATATTGCTTGTCATCTGCACTTTGGCTATTAAGCGATTGCTTGGATATATGTCCTTGATCAGACAATACTTTCCTGTCATATTAACTCTGTAACATTTTTCTATCAGTTGTCCAATACTCATAAAATTATGCTTCAAACCTTGAACGTAATAAACATCAGACATAAATATATGCTCTCCTTGTTTGGTTAGAATATCAACCGTACCCTTACCCAAAATAATGACTTGAATATTATTTCCAAGTGTGACATTAGTTTGAACTGATTTATCTAGACTAGAGAATAGATTTAAATTACCAGTCATATGATTGCTACATCCTGAGTCTAAATACCATATATCATTTGGAATTTCTTGGATAGCATTGCATTCAAGTGGAGATGCACATGCTAAGAAAAATGAGCTAGTCGGAGTGTTGGAGTTACTTGACTGTGTTTGAACTTGCTTTCCCTGCTCATACTACTTCTTCCTACATTCATATGCGAAGTGTCCAAACCTCTTACAGTAATGACATTGAATTTTTTTATTTATCATACCTTTGTCCACTTGGCCAATTGGGGATCTAATGCTGACCTCTACCAGCGACATATGTGGGGCTACTACTACGAGCTCCTCTGAAAGAACTTCTTCCTCCGCCTCTAGAGTTTGATCTTCCCCTGCCTCTTCCATGACTTATGGATAACTATGATGTGAATGCACCTTCTAATGATGTATCTCATATGCTGATTCTACGTTCATGATTGAGTAATAAGGCTTGCAACTCATCAACAGTAAATTGGGATAGATCTTTGTTTTCCTCCAGTGTCACAACTAAAGATTCAAATTTTTTGGGAAGACTTCTAAGAATTTTTTCAACAACTCCTTGATCACTTAGATTTTCTCCATGAGACTTTATTTGATTAATCAGACGAATAAACAGAGTATAAAATGATTCTACTGACTCTGTATCTTTCATTGACAGAGTTTCAAAATATCTTCTAAGGAGTTGTAGTTTCACAGTCCTTACTTTGTTCAAACCTTGATAGGAAGTTTCTAGTGTATCCCACGTTTCCTTAGATGTCGTCGTTGTTGCTACTCTTGGGAGTATGGATTCATGTATTGCTTGATGTATGTAGAATAATGCCTTTCCATCTTTCCTCCTTTGTTCCCTCAAGACATCCCTCTCATCTTGTGTGAGATTGTTATGTGCTGCCAGATCTGCTGGTTCTACATAGCCATTTTGGACTATTTCCCATACATCTAGACCTTTAAACAAAGCTTTCATAGTTAGAGACCAATATTCTTAATTTTTTCTTGAAAAGATTGGAGTTTGCAAAATATCGGAATTAGAAGCCATTCTTAACTTTAATTTATTTTCCTTTTTGATTTAAATAGAATTTGTATTCTACGTAAACCAAGCTCTAATACCAGATCAAGGGAAAAGAACACCACGCAGTCAAAAACAAATGAACTGCACAGTAAGTATAAATCTATTTTTCTTCGCTTTGAACTTCTACGGACATACACTTGGAAACCCAACTGTTACTTCACCAAGGACTTCACTTCGCTGAGCATATACTTTGCGAAGAAAACTTTCAACTTCGTGAAACACTAGCTTCGTGGAATATTAACTTCGCAGAACATTAACTTCGCATAAATGCAAAGTTAACTTTGCATAAATTTACTTCGCACTTAGCAGAACATTTACTTCGTAAACTTCTTTAACTTCATGGAGATTAACTTTGCACAAACGCACTCTTAAACAAGCTTTTCATTAAAATATAAATAACTTTTACCCCCGTGAAATATTTGGGAAATCTTGATTTCTTTTACACACTGTAAATGTAAACAACATTTACACAAGTAAATCTGGAGAAGATGTGCGACATGCAATATTCAACATTTTTGAGAATGAATACATAAAACTATAGACTTATATATTACCACAGTAAAACATAGCAACTTGACCGTATTACACAGAGATGGAATTTACTTCGATCTTTCACCTTTTACAAAGCTTGGGCTCTAAATACACTTCGCAACTATGATCTTAGGATCACAAACACAACGCGAACCTATCTTTCTTCTCCTTTCTCTCATCCTTTGTTCTTCTCTATGTTTTCCTATCTTCTTCTTCTTCTATATATACACAAACTTGACATTGCTTCACCTGGAAGCTATTGAGTTGCATTAAAGACTGCAATCAATTTCTACCTAAGAATTTCTTGACTTGAGGAATACAAACACAGTTAAATAAATACAAGGAAGTGTGCTAGAAGCCTTCTGACAGGTTGAATGACTGTGTAACATCTCTGTGGCTCTGTGAACTGACAAAAAGACTGACTGAGTGACTGACAAAGCTGGCGTAGACTAGATACACAATCATCTTGTAATTGCATTTTCCCAACAGTATCAGGGAGAACAGATACTGGTAATACCTCATTAGTTTGTGGGCCAAAAAAATTCATTGATGAGTCTCTAGGTGGAGGACTTGTTTGAATCCTTCAACTTATTTACGAATTTGGAAGAAGTTCTTATGCTTTCTTTCCCTCCTCTGTGTAGTATTCATGAAGAGGAGAAAAATTTGGAGGAAGGATTTCTTTGGTCTAGTTTTTGAAGGAAAAACCCATGATAGAGATGTAGTAGATTCATCTTATCATACAGATGAAAAGTTCATATATTCATTAGATTCATTATAAACTCATAGTTGTGACAACAAACAATTTTTCCAGCCCGAAAGTTCAAAGATGCTTATTATCTCAAGTTTGAGGGGATTGAGTATTTCATTGCTGACTTCTAAGAATGCGCAAAATTATGGAAAATATGAATGAAGAAACTAGGTCAAGGATATTCCTCAAGGGCTATTTCAAACATTCGGACACCTGTGGAATAGAACCGAGTAAAAAAAATGTAAACTGAAGAGATACCATCTAAGCAAAAATTGAATATACAAGACCATATCAGATCACATCATTTGCAGAATTTTGGAAATTATGAATGGAGTAAAGTTGAGTGAATATTTTTTGACGTAATTGCAACTCTTGAAATAATCCACTTTGTTTAGCACATTGTTTATGTTGCCATATAGATTAGCATGAGAATGAATGTGCCTTTTTGACATAGGAGAACAATGTTTCCATAGAGATTCTTCGTTATCGCGAATTAACTATAATCTAAATTTGTAGACAAGATATATTAAAGGGAACAGGAGATACACATGGAAGTTCATATCGAAAGGAGGGATATGGGAATAAGGAAAAAATGTTACATGTTGAAATGAAATCAGTAGAAATTTGGAGTTTATGCTTCTTTCATTAATATTTACTTTAATTCCTCTAATTGGTGGTCACTCGAGTCATGTTGACTTCAATTACGAGTTTAGGTTTACGGTTATAATTATTTGTTAAGTTATGATTGTCATGCTTTAGACTAATGAATGAATGATTCCATGAACTTACTCATTAGGTATCCATGTATAAGCTTGAATATAATATTGAATGCATATTGTGAAGACTTCAGTGTTACATGAATGATAGGCATGGCTAACCCCTGTAGGTTGTTAATATGATTAGCTAACCTAGTCCATTATATGTGTTTATTATGCATTGACCTTCACCCCCTTAAAGAGAATGTTTGAATTCACCTGGACATGGGGAGGAAAGGGGATAGCCCCTGATGTGTCTCAAATCCCTCTGTGGTCAGGTGAGGGGAGAATTCATAGCAGGAGGGGGTACAGAACCCTGACAGAGGGATAAAGGTACTTAAGTGGAGCTATGCACATAACTTCAGTTGGAAAATGGACATGGTTAGGGTCTCATATGGAGTGGGGTTACACCATTGGATATTTCTCTCCAAGATCTTTCCAACGGTACCAACTTTGTCCCATTTGGACCAAGGAGGAGGGAGTTATGCCCCTTCGAAATTTCCTTGGAAAGCTTGTTGGAACAAGGGTATTTGGCCCTGAACTTTCCGCATCTGCAAGGTCCTTTCTGCATCCGCAATGTGGATTGCAGATTGCGGAGGTCGGGAATCGTCCATTGGGGCATATGGAAATCTGCATTTCCACACATGCAATGTGGAATGCAGAATGCAGGTTGCGGGAGGAAACTTTCCGGATGGCAAAAGAACCGACTTATGAGTTCCACATGTGGAATGTGGAAGTCGGAAGGACGAAATTTCGAGGCCAAAATTGGCTTCCAACTTTTGACTTCCGAAATGCGGATTGTGGAATTCAGAAGTATGATTTCGTTGTGGATTAGTTTTTGCAATCCACTTTCCGAGTCTATTGAGGTTGTGTGTGGATTTGGAATCATTTGAAAATAAAAATCAGAGGGTCTCCCATGGCCTCTGAAGGCCACCTTGGAGGTGTGGGGATGTGACAAAGTGGTATCACAACTTTAGTTGCAGCACTGGGAGCTGTTTGGGCCGAGTCGTGCATGAAATTTCAGTCAAGAAATGCGCCCATGGTGTGGTTTTGATGAACTTAGTTGGTTAATTGATTGTCCAAATGATTAATTCCAGGTTTGAATAGTTATGCACAGTGACAGTAGCATCAGTAAAACGAATTGTAAAGCAGGGAAGCACACACAAGGGAGGGAAAATGGTGACTTTAAATGATGCATAGGATCCGTTTGAACCAGAGGATGATGTGTTGGGTGAGAATGTGCAAGAGGCACATAAAGATTTTGAGTCTGATGGAATAAGGGCACAGGTAACGCCCCCAAACTTGACCGAGACTATGGTAAGATTCAACGAGCGAATGATGAAAGCACAAGAAGAACAACATAACCTCAACGTGGCCATATTGCAAAGCCTCAAAGACCTACAGCAAAGAATAAATGGTGGGTCTAATCCAAGCAATGAAGGACGAGAAGAAGGAAATCCAAAAAGTCAATCTAGGGGTCGTTCTAGAAGAAGAAATTCAAGCCCTAAAAGGGGTTCTGTGAGTAAAAGGCACATATCACCCTCTCCTGGTCTTCGTCCAACATGTCAACAGATACTAAGGGTTCCCAAAGAATCCCAAGACATACTTCCAGCAAGATTAAGAGCAGTAATAAGCATAGAGGTATGCCACAGGGTGAGTTTAGGAAGGCAATGCCTCCCACTTTTGATGGATAAAGCAAAGAAGGTCAAGCAACAGAAGCATGGCTTCTTGGAATTAAAAAGTACTTTAGGATGCATGAGTATTCAGAGAATGAAAATGCTAGGGTTTCCATCTGTAACCTTAGTGGAAGAGCTTCAATTTGGTGGGAACACCTCATGCAAGTGAAGGGCATAAGTGAAAGAAGGGCTAGGTGGGAAAGGATTAAGAGATACTTCCAGGACAAGTACCTATCATCTAGTTATTATGATAACGAAAGGAAAAAGTTCAATGACCTCAGATTAGTGCAGAATACCATGGATGAGCATGTCCACAAGTTTCTTGAGATACTGAGGTATGTAGACTACATCAAGAATGAAAGGGTGAAAATACATTTTTTCCTTGGTAGTCTACCATAGAGTTACAGAGATAGAATAGAGTTTTTAAATCCACCAAGCTTAGATTAATCCATTAGAATGGAAGAGCATTGCTATGAGCAAGGTAAAGGTAAATTAGAAATGCAGCCAACATGGAAAGGTAAGCCCAAGGGAGAGTTTGAACACAAGAAAAGTGGATTTAAACCACCATTCAGAAATCAGCCCGGAAATTTTCCACAATGCTAGCAAGCAAGAAGAGAATTCAAGCCAGTTGTAGTAGTGGAAAAGACACCAAAAGGGCCACTCCAATGTTGGGGATGCAAAGGAAACCATATGCTTAAAGATTTCCCACATCAGAAGGAAAATCCAAGGAGATTGCACAACATTGAAAGAGCAACTACAATGGGAGATATGGAAAGGGAAACACCTAGGATTTATGCAGCACTGGATGATCACCAAGCAGACCATCAATCAACAGTGGTGGAGATTGAAGGTAAGATTGCTAAATAATCTATTTATGTTTTGATTGATCCAGGGTCTACTCATAGTTATGTGTCTCCTGGGGTAGTTGAAATTTATTCTCTTGGTAAGGTAAAGCATGATAAGGCTTGGATAGTCCATTTATACATAGGTACCGAGAGGAAGGTAAGTGAAGTAGTGAAGGAGTTCCCTATAGAATTGAATGGACTCCTCACACATGCATAATTAAATGTCTTACCACTAGGATCATATGATGCCCTGATTGTCATGGATTGGTTGGAAAGACATAGATCCAAATTGTATTGTTATACGAAAGCACTTGAATGCCTTGATGATGAAGGAAGTCCAAGTTTAGTAAAAGGAATTCCAAAGCATGTTTCAGTAAGGCATATTTCAGACTTACAGTTGAGAAAACTCTACAAAAGGGATGCCAAATATATGTTGTGCATATATCAAATTTGGTAGAAGATAAAGGACCTAGGTTAGAGGAATTCCCATTATTATAAGAGTTCCAGGATGTATTTCCAGATGAAGTGCCAGGTCTGCCACCCAAAAGAGAGATTGGATTTTCCATTAACCTTGTTTCAGGGGCAATACCAATTTCCAAGTCTCCCTATAGAATGAGCACACCAGTTGGTAGAATTGAAGATGCAGATGTAGGAATTAATGGATAAAGAATATATCAGACCTAGTGTGTATCCTTGGGGTTCACCTGTGTTTTTTTTCAGGAAGAAGGATGGAACATTGAGGCTATGTTCTGATTACAGGAAGCTCAATAAAGTGACAGTTAAGAACAAGTATCCATTGCCCAAGATTGATGACTTGTTTGACCAAATGAAGGAAGCTAGAGTGTTTTCCAAGATTGACTTGAGGTCTGGGTACCATCAAGTGAGGATTAAGGAAGAAGACATTGATAAGACAACCTTCAGGACAAGGTATGGAAACTATGAATTCATAGTGGTGCCATTTGGTCTTACCAATGCACCTGCCACATTTATGTGTCTCATGAATAGTGTCTTCAACAAATATTTGGATAAGTTTGTGATTGTATTGTTGGATGACATCCTTGTGTATTCAAGGAATGGGGAAGAACATAATGAGAATTTGAGAATGGTATTGCAAGTCCTTAGGGAGCACCAGTTGTATGCAAAGATGAGTAAATGTGACTTCTATCAACAGAAAGTGCAATATTTGGGTCATGTTATATCAACAAAAGGCATTGGAGTAGATCCAAAGAAAATTGAAGCCATCATGGATTGGCCTAGCCCAAGAAATGTAGCAGATGTTAGATATTTTATGTGTCTGGCAGGTTACTACAGAAAATTCATTGGAGGATTCTCCAAGATAGCTCATCCAATCACTTCATTGCAGAGGAAAAATGTCAGATTTGTGTGGTCTGAAAAATATGAAAGGAGTTTTCAACAGCTGAAGGAATTACTTACCAATTCTCTTGTTCTGAAGATTGCATAGCCAATGAAAGACTTTGTAGTATGCACAGATGCTTGCATTGAAGGGCTTGGTGGAGTGCTCATGCAAGATGTGTTTGTAATTTGCTATGAGTCCAGAAAGTTAAAGGAACATGAAAAGAACTATGCCACACATGACTTAGAGCTGGCATCCATAGTGCATGGTGTCAAGAGATGGAGACACTATCTATTGGGAAGAAGATTTGAACTTAGGATTGATCATATGAGTTTAAAATACTTGTTTGACCAACCAAATCTATATGCTAGACAAACCAGATGGATGGATTTTCTTTATGAGTTTTATTTGGAGATTAAACATGTAAAAGGTAAGAAGAATAAGGTTGTTGATGCACTCAACAGAAAATTCCATATTGCAATAGTAAGTATGTGTAAAGAAAACTTGAAGGAAAGGATTCTAGAAGCTCAAAACAATGATGGAGTCTACCTTCAAGTCAAGGAGAAATTGCAACAGGGTGTTGTGGATGAAAAGTATGCAAGATATCAAGTGGGTGAGGATGATGTTCTCATCTATCAGGATACCAGACTGTAGATTCCAAATTGTGCAGACTTGAAGAAGCATGTGATGGATGAGATACATCAAAGGCCATATTCTGGACATCCAGGATATCATAAAACTATAACAACAGTAAGGAAACCATACTTTTGGCATGGTACGAAGAAATACATAGCTGAGTACATTACTAGGTGTCAAAAGTGACAACACTTCAAGGTAGAGCATCAACATCCCGCAGGATTTTTGCAGCCATTTCCCATTCAAGAATGGAAGTGGGAAGTGATCTCTATGGAATTTATAACAGGTTCACCAATGACAGTGAAGAAGCATGATTCCATCATGGTAGTGGTGGACAAGCTATCAAAGGTAGCTCATTTCATCCTAGTCAATTCAACTCACAAGGCCAATAACCTTGCAAATATCTTCATGAGAGAGATATTTAGATTACATGGATTTCCCAAGGAAATAGTTTCAAATCAGGATACAAAGTTCACATCTATGTTTTGGAAAGGATTCTTCCAAGAATTGGGAACTCAGTTGAATTTTAGCACATCCTATCATCCTCAAACTGATGGTTAGACTGAGAGAGTAAATAAGGTCTTGGAAGACATGTTGAGGATGTATGTGGTGGACAAGTCATCTAAGTGGGGAGACTATCTACATTTGGTAGAGTTGGCATACAACAATGAACAACAAGCATCATTGAAGATGATTCCTTTCGAAGTGTTTTATGGCAAAGGATGCAAAACTCCAATGAATTGGGACAGCCCGGTGAACAAGGTAGTACTTGGACTAGAAATGATTAAGGAGATGGAGCAATAGATGATAAATATCAAACAGAATTTGATGGAAGCGAAGGACAGGAAGAAGAGTTATACAGATCTGGAAAGAATGCATAAGGAATTTCAGATTGGGGATCATGTCTACTTGAGAGTGAAACCAAGGAAGAGTTCCATGAAGTTGGGAAGTTGTGCCAAGTTGGCACCAAGATATTGTGGGCCATTTGAAGTCCTTGATAGGATAGTACTAGTTGCATATAGGATTGCATTTCCTGCTAACATGAAGGCTCATAATGTTTTTCATGTCTCTTTGCTTAAGAAATATGTACATGATCCTAATGACATGATTGATTGGAATGTGATACCGGTGGAACCAGAAGGAGAGTTCCATCTAGAGCCTATATGCATCCTCGATAGGAAGGTCACTTTGCTCTGGAACAAGTTCATAAGGTAGGTAAAGGTCCAATGGAGGCAACGTAGTCCTGAAGAGGCCACATGGGAGCTGGAGGATTCCATGAAAGAGGCATCCCATTTTTGTTCAATTTTGAGAACACCGAGGACGGTGTTATTTTAAGGGTGAGGGAGTTGTAATACCCCTATTTGGACCTTATGGTTTATTGGAATTAATGTAGACATTGTGTAAATACAGTGTGTATTTTCCCTAGCGTGGAGCTCAATGCCAAGGCCCCACTAGTGGTTATTCAAGTTTAATTTCATAGGAAAGTATTTGACAGTTTGATTATCCATGAGCTGTTAAGCCATGGATATTTGTAAATGATGTAATTATTAATTAATGCAATGAAATACCCAAGAAGCTAGATAAGGAGGCAACTAATGAGAAGGGGCCATGTGTATCCATTAGGGAGAGGTGAGGGGGTTATGGGATTGGTAAACATGCTGCCACATGTACATTTAGGAACCCATTTGACCCCATGCTGACATTTATTGTTACTATAAGAAGGTGGTGACATTTATTGTTACTATAAGAAGGTGGTTGAAAAACCCTGTTGAGGAAGTCGATTAAGTATGGGGTGACCCTGCGAATCCGTATGGAAGGGCATGATCTGTGTTACTTGTTCCTAAAGGCACTCAACCACTTAGGAATTCAGTGTTCGAAAGACTACCCTTTGTTTGACCCAGAAACCAGGAAGAAAGGGGGGCATTCATTCATTTTCACGCATTCAATCAGGGACCGGGTTGCAGAGCCGAGTCATGAGAGAAGAAGGAAAAATTATGATTCCTGTGTAATTCAAAATTACAGAGTTGAATGCCATATAAAAACCTGTGTGTGAACCTCGTCTGTTCAGGAATTCCATGAAAGAAAACCCTGAGATGAACTACAAAGCTGTAAGAATACCTGGGGTATGTTACAAAGAGTTAAATTGCAGGACAAAGCTTAGTCCGCAACCCTAAGAAGAGCTAGTTGGATTAACATAGATAAAAGGTCAATTTAGGGTTGGAATGCTTGATAAACCCAGTGAGGGCTGAAATATCATAGAACTAGCAGTTGGACCTTTCTATGCCCACCCTGAATAATATTGGAAGGGAAGGGGCCTTGAGGGACTGTGCAACAGAGAAGAGGGTCTTCCTTTTGTTGGGTTAGGTAGGTAATGTGGGTGCCATATCTAATGAGTGTTGAGATTCCTGTAGCTCTATGGTTCATGGATAATTTTAGGGGCTATATATATCCCATGGGCTATATTAAGGGGGTTACAAAATTTAGTCGACTATTTTCTTATATGGAAAGGGTTTTTTCAGCTAAAATATATTTGCCCAATATTTATTAGAAAAACAATAACCAAAAATGAATAGCCTCCTATATATTAATGAGGAAAATGGAAAAAACTATTTTCGTCTTGGAAAAATATCCCTCCAGTCTATCTTTCGCCCCCAATTTCTAGAGAAATTCTAGTGAAATCATTCCTTCGCCCTTCATTGTAATTCAAGCATATGGTTGCATTCACCTATATTTTTAATCAATTGCATGTGATACCTTCTTTGAGCCCTTGATTTCTGGTTTTGGAGGGAAAACCAGGGGCTATTTTATTCTATATAAAGGCTACAATGATTCATGGTTCACCCACATAAGATTTCTCTTCTAGGGTGAAGGTTATGGTTGATGCGATTCCACTTTTCATTCTTAGTTTTCTCAACATTTTAATCTTCGCATAACATATCCATTGCGGAAATATCAGGTCTTGAAGGGGCACGCTACACATGCAATTTATCAGAGAATACAAACTCACATCACACATTTTATCCAATAGTTAATGTGGTATGCTTTTATGCTTTTTATCCACATTTACAATAGATTATTATATTGTAAATTTACCTTTTATCATCGATGCTTTTTGAGGCACGTTGAATTCTAGGGAACTCTTGATTCTTAGGGATCATTTGATGTTATTAGGGTTTTATTATATCCTAGGAGTATTGGTTCCGTGAAAGTGTTATGGAGCTCAAAAGATAAGATTTATTTTATGCCTTGTCATGTTTAAACTATCGATTGACATTTATATGTTGTTAGTAGATGCTACTCTTGATGGAGATACGCCACATGGTTTTTATATATTGAAACTGAATTTGACCTAGTTGTTTAAAATGTGCTTTTATTAGGATCTTTCTCTACAATTATTATTGGATCTAAGGCGTTAATGAGAGTGTATATGTTCATATTTTATGTCTGTTATTGTTTATGTTTTGGGTGTTTGTAATATAAATGAATGCACACTTATTATAGAAAAGGATTCACCAAGATGCTACAAGGTTTTATAATTTGATGAAAGATTCACCAAGTTTTACAATATTTTATAATTTAGTGAAATATTCGCTAAGATTTTACAATATCTTATAATTTAGTGAAATATTCGCTAAAATTTTACAATATCTTATAATTTAGTGAAATATTCGCCAAGATTTTACAATATATTATAATTTAGTGAAGATTCGCCAAGATTTTACAAGATTCTATAATAGAATGGAAGATTAGCCAAAAAATTATATATACATTTTATATTAGGGAGATTCGCATATTTATTATACATATAAATTTCGGGAGTGTTCTTAAAATTATCCCTGTTGTGGTTGAACTCATTGGATTAGCAATATCATCCATGTTTCCCTTGTATGCTTGATAAGACCAACTGCAGGTTGGCTTAGCATCCATGTTCCCTGGATTGCTTGATAAACCCAGTTGTAGGTTTGCTTAGTATTGGGATGAGACCTTGACTGTGAGAGAGTTCCTTATCCATCCTTAGTGGATACATATCCCAACTTGGGGGTGGTCTCTCAACTGAAAGAGTACAAGCTAGACAGAGACCTAAGTTTGGGTGGAATGTTGTCCTCACTTAGCCAGTTGATTGGGATAAGTTCAATTCAAAGATAAGTGTTTCTATGTGTTAAATGATGTGAATTCATGTGTTATAATTATTTGTTAAGTTATGCCTGTGATGATTTAGACTAATGAATGAATGAATCCATGAACTTACTCATTAGGTAGCCATGTATAAGCTTGAATATAAGATTGAATGCATGTTGGGAAGAATTCAATGTTACATGAATGGTAGGCATGGCTAACCCCTCAAGGTTTTTAACATGATTAGCTAACCTAGTCCATTATATGTGTTTATTATGCATTGAAATTCACCACCTTTGATCCAGGTGGATATTGGTGGCCACCCACCTTTCCAACTGGCTCAAAACAATTTTATGGCAATTTTGGTATTGTACTATTTTTAGCAGTTTTTCGGGTCCTGAACTTCCGGGGCCATTTTGAGGCCCTAAATGACCTTTTTTGGCAATTTGAGGGGCCAAACGGTTGCCGCAGACATGCATTTGGTCCCAGTCAAAATTTGTAAATCTTGGATAGACCTTTCCAATGGGCTACCGAGCACCCCAAACAGAGATCGTATGCAAAAGTTACGACCCCGGGAAGTTGATGTACTAACTTACCCAAACGGGGCCCACATGACTTTTGGCGCTTCATCTCCTAGGGTTAGGTTTTTGGATGTCTAGGGTTTTTGACATTACTGTTTATTGTAAAATGCCTTGAGAGCCTCATTATAACCATCTTCTTGCGAAATGAGAGCAGCCGTCACATCTCTTCTCAGACATAAGCCGCCACCATTCCAGCAAGCTTGCTTTTCGCTGCATTTTACAGTTCTAGCTTATTTCCTTATTGAATAGAAAACCAGTTTTACTGTATCTCTGTTATTTTGTGTTAAGCATTTGATAATAATCTGTATTCATTTCATTCTGCTCATAAAATCCGGATCAGTGGTATCAGAGCGGTCTGCTCCGTGTCGTCTTAATGCATGTCCCCAACGAGGTCTGGGTACAAAGAATTGGGTCTCGAGCTTGTTTCTCTTGAGGACAAAAGCTATCGCACGCCCAAGCGAACTCTCATGGTAGGAGAAAAGAAAGATGACGGGACAGGAGATCCTATCAAAATGTTTATTGAGTAATCCCTCACGCAGCAGAGGAACGAGATGATCGATAATTTTTCGCAAATCCTTCGGCGACTACCAACAAGTGACGCATCTTACTCGAGCAGAGGCGCCGCCCCCTTCAAGGTACAAATCAACTTTGATATCCCTATATTTGAAGGACAGATAGACGCAGATGCTGTAGACAAGTGGTTGAATCTACTAGAAGGGTATTTTTCTGTCCATAACTTTTCGAATAAAGAAAAGATTACTTTTGCGCTCCTCAAAGCCGTTCCCCATGTCAAAAATTGGTGGGAAACAATCTGCGAGCAAAAGGACACAGAAGAAGCCTCATTATTTCCAGTCACGGCCACCTGGGAATCCTTCAGGGATGCTATTAAGGAACAATACTACCCTGTTGGAAGTTATGACGATTTGTATACCAAATGGACCACACTGCGACAAGAAAGAGACCAAAGCAGTGCCAGAGTTCACAAATATCTTCCATACCTTGTGCACCAAGCTGGGTATCAAAAATTCAGAGCGACATCTGGTGCTCAAGTATCGCGGTGGTTTGCATAGATACATCCAGACCGAAATGGAATTTCTGGACATCTCTTCCTTAGGCGCGGCCTACCGATATGCTGTCAAAATCGAGCAGAAGCTCAAACAAAAGACACGGCAATTTGGGCCTGGGAACCCTTCACAGCAAAAGACAGGAAAGGGCAGCCCCAACCCACAGAATAAAGGACAGAGCAAAGATGGACAGCATCAGGACAACCAGTCCAAGCCGCAAGCAAAGAAGGACACCGAAAAAACAAAGAAAGATACCGGGAAGTGGTGCGACTTCCATAAGAGCCCTTGGCATAACACTGTTGATTGCCGCTCAAAGTAGTCGCTGGTGGCCGAAGTGAAAGCATCTGAATTAGATGCGGGTTCTGACTCTGAGTCCGAACCAGAAAGGGGAAGACGGATCATTGGCGCGGAACCCAGTGCCACCGTTTCCACCACCAAGCTCCAGCCTGATGAACCAGACGAGCCATAAGAAGGAGAACGCCTCTTCCATTCACATATGTGGGTAAAAGGCACCCCGCTGCATTTCATCATTGATAGCGGTAACCAGAAGAATCTCATCTCAGCAGAGGTCGTCAAGCGCCTGGCCCTGCCGACAATGCCGCACCCACAACCCTACATCATTGGATGGCTCCGCAAAGGAAGCGATCTCCGCGTCAGCCAACAGTGCCGACTGCCATACGGCATCAAGCCCTTCAAGGACGAGGTATTGTGTGATGTTGCTCCTCTCGAAGTTTCAGATGTTCTTTTGGGCCAACCTTATTTATGGAAATGTCATGCTGTATATGAGTCTAGGCCTCGTAGTGTTATTATTTCTTTGAACAGGAAATTGTACAGGATACCCAAGGCAGTCCCTCCTAGTGCTATTTCCTTGATCTCTGCCAAGCAATGCAGGAAGGTCATCTCTAAGACCGGGAAATTTGTCTTCTTTGTGATTCACTCTCAGAGTGAAAGAAAGATCGCAGCCACATCCCGGGCCTCCGTGACCGATCTATCCACACAACAGAAGCAAGTGGATAAGGTGGTGGAAGGATACTCAGATATCTTCTCCTCTCTGACCGAGGTACCTCTGCACTGCCAGGTCAAGCATCCCATCGATCTGACCCCAGGCGCACCGCTACCCAATGGGCCAGTCTATTGCCGCTCTCTGTTGGAAAACGAGGAGATCAATAGGCAGATCCAAGAATTGCTCCACAAGGGGCACATCCGTCCCAGTTCATCACCTTGTGGGAGCCCAATCGTGCTGGTGCAGAAGAAAGATGGGACCTGGTGACTCTGCATTGATTACCGAGCCCTGAATAAAATCACAGTTCGTAACCGGTACCCGATTCCCCGAATCGACGACCTCCTTGATCAGCTCACGGGGGCCAAATACTTCAGTAAGATTGATCTGAAGTCAGGCTACCACCAGGTCCCAATAGAACAGACAGATGTATGGAAGACTGCCTTCAAGTCAAAAGAAGGTCTCTTTGAATGGCTGGTCATGCCTTTTGGTTTGACAAATGCTCCAGCAACTTTTATGAGGATGATGGACGATCTCCTACGACCTTTCATCAACAATTTTGTAGTGGTGTATCTGGATGACATCCTCATCTACAACAAGACTTGGGAGGAACACTTGCAGCATATTCAGCAGGTTCTGCACACCCTGCGGAAGCACAAACTATATGCAAACTTGGAAAAATGATCCTTCGGCATGGACAGGGTCCATTACTTAGGCTACATCGTTGATCGACATGGTGTGCATGTGGATCTAGCCAAGATCCAGGTCATCCGTGACTGGCCAGCCCCAACCACACTCACTGAACTTCGGAGCTTCTTGGGCCTCGCCAATTTCTATCGCCGATTCGTGCTGGGATTCTCTCATATCGCATGGGCCCTCAGCCAAGTGACCAGGGGTGGTGGTAAGGCAAAATTTGTGTGGGGCCTGTCCCAACAACAAGCCTTCGATGACTTGAAGAAGCGTTTGTGCTCATTGCCGGTACTCTCATTACCGAACCTGCAACATCCCTTTGAGATCGAGACAGATGCTTCAGATTATGCTGTGGGTGCCGTTCTCACTCAACACGGCCACCCCGTGGCATATCATAGTGAGACACTATCAGATGCTATCCGCAAGTACCCTACCTATGACAAAGAAATGTACTCCATTGTACAAGCCTGCCGCCAGTGGAGACATTACATTCTTGGGAAGGAGACAGTCATCCACACTGATCACAAGCCACTACAGTTCATGCTTACCCAAGGAAAGTTGCAGAATGACCACCATCAAAAGTGGTCAACATATTTACAGCAGTTCCACCTCAACATCAAATATAAAACAGGGAGTACCAACCGAGTTGCTGACTGCCTCAGTCGACCTCCAGTCGCGGCACTTACCACGGTGTTAGACTCTTGTGGCCACGAGACCTCCGGATGGCCTCACCTCTACGAGACAGACCCTGACTTCTCCGCCACCTATCACATGTTGGGCACCAACTCAGTGGTTTCTAATTTCCATCTTCAGGACGGGTTGTTGTGTCATCTAGGCCATCTCTGCGTTCCATCAAGCGAGCGTGCGAAGCTGATTTGGGAAGCTCACTATAGTCGGGTGGCAGGACACTTTGGCGTCGAAAAGACAGTGGCAGTGTTGCAGAAACATTTCTACTGGCCGAAACTTCGACAGGATGTCGGCAAGTATATCAGGTCCTGCACTGCTTGCGCTATTGCCAAACCGACCACTAAGAAACAGGGCCTATACACCCCTCTGCCTACTCCGGACAGGCCGTGGGAATCCATCTCAATGGACTACATGTCGGGCCTCCCATCCACCAAGAGGGGAAACGACTGTGTTTTCATGGTTGTTGATCGCTTTTCCAAGATGGCGATTCTAGCCGCTTGCAAGAAGAACATCACAGCAGAAGCCACTGCCAAGCTCTTCTTTGAACGAGTATGGGTACATTTTGGGATCCCACAGACCATTATCTCAGACCATGACAGTCGGTTCCTTAGCTCATTCTGGTCAAGCCTCTGGTCACTGCTGGATACCAAGCTCACAAAATCCACTTCCTTCCACCCCCAAACCGATGGACAAACAGAGGTCGTCAAACGGATGGTCGTACATATCCTACGCATGTACAATTCAACACACCCCCGCACATGGGATGAGAGTCTCCCCTATGTCCAACATAGCTACAACCGAGCCTTGCATAGCTCAACTGGCCACAGCCCCTTTCAGGTGGGGTTGGGATTCCAACCATTGGGCCCCATCGATGTTGCACTTATCCTTGCGACCACCTCGGCCAACGCGTCCCCAGAAGCTGACAAAGTCGCCCGGTTCATTGAACGTATCTAGCATATCCGCCAACAGGTTCAGGATATTCTACAGAATTCTAATGCCAAGTACAAGCAGCACCATGATCAACATTAGGTGCCACATAAGTTTCAGGTGGGCGACAAAGTTTGGTTGCATTTGCAGAAAGAACGCCTTACAGGGCCCCATCGAAAGCTTCGCCCACTCCGTTATGGGCCGTACACCATCACCAAGGCGGTGGGTGATAATGCTTTTGAGCTCAACATTCCCCCCTTCCTGGGTCTGCATCCAGTCTTCAACGTGGCTCTCCTTCGGCCATATTTCCCACCACTATTAGACACCTCAGAGATAGCAGAGAAGTTGACACCAGCAGAGCTCAACCCTGATTGCCTACAACAAGCATCCAGTGATCATATTGCAGACACACAGATCAAGGGCACTCAACATCAAAGGATCCAGCTTTATCGAGTTGTCAAAGCAGGGCAGCTCCTGCACCAAGGCAAGTGGCTCACCCAAGGCCAAATTCAGCAGAAATTTCCTCATCTGATGGGGGAACTCAACGCAATGGAGACCATTGCTTCCTAAGGAGGGAGGATTGATCCAGGTGGATATTGGTGGCCACCCACCTTTCCAACTGGCTCACAACAGTTTTATGGCAATTTTGGTATTGTACTATTTTTAGCAGTTTTTCGGGTCCTGAACTTTCGGGGCCATTTTGAGGCCCTAAACGACCTTTTTTGGAAATTTGGGGGGCCAAATGGTTGCCGCCAACATGTATTTGGCCCAAGTCAAAAGTTGTAAATCTCGGATAGACCTTTCCAACGGGCTACCGAGCACCCCAAACGGAGATCGTATGCAAAAGTTACGTCCCCGGGAAGTTGATGTACTAACTACCCAAACGGGGCCCACATGACTTTTGGCGCTTCATCTCCTAGGGTTAGGTTTTTGGATGTCTAGGGTTTTTGACATTCCTTTTTATTGTAAAAGGCCTTGAGAGCCTCATTGTAACCATCTTCTTGCGAAATGAGAGCAGCCGTCAGATCTCTTCTCAGAGATAAGCCGCCACCATTCCAGCAAGCTTGTTTTCCGCTGCATTTTACAGTTCTAGCTTATTTCCTTATTGAATAGAAAACCAGTTTTACTGTATCTCTGTTATTTTGTGTTAAGCATCTGATAATAATCTGTATTCATTTCGTTCTGCTCATAAAATCCGGATCAACCTTAGAGGGAAGGTTTGACTTCACCTAGACTTACAGAGGAAAGGGGATAACCACTGATGTGTCTTAGATCCCTTTGTGGTCAAGTGAGGGGAGAATTCATAGAGGGAGGGGGGACAGAACCCTAGCAGAGAGATAAAGGTAGTTAACTGGAGCTATGCATGGAAATTCTATTGGAAACTGGACATGGTTAGGGTTTTAAGATTGAGTAGGGTTACACCATTAGATAGTGGTCTCCAAGATCTTTCCAACATTACCAACCTTGTCCCATTTGGACCAAGGACAAGGGAGTTATGCCCCTCTGAAATTACCTTGGAAAGCTTGCTAGAAGAGGGGTATTTGGCCCCGACCTTTCCACATCTGCAAGGTCCTTTCCACACCCGCAATTCAGATTGCAGAGGTTGGGAATCATCCATTGGGGTGTATGGAAATCCGCACTTCTGCACCCACAATGTGGAATGCAGAATGTAAGTTGTGGGAGGAAACTTTCGAGATGGCAAAGGAACCGACTTTCGAGGCCAAAAGTGGATTCTGACTTCCGACTTCTACAGTGCAGATTGCGGAAGTCGGAAGTACGATTTTTTTGTGGATTAGTTTTGGCAATCCGCTTTCCAAGTCCTGGATGTGGATTGTGGAATGTGAAAAGGAGGATTACGGATCCGAGCCCATTACACCTGTGTGTGGATTTTGAAGCATTTGAAAACAAAAATCAAGGGGTCTCCCATGGCCTCTGAAGGCCACCTTGGAGGTATGTGGATTTGACACTTCGAACCTTAAATGAAAAAGGTCTTTCCAATGCATACTAGGCCCTACAACCTTTTAACCGCCATCAATTCTTGAACCAAGCATGGAAATCCTTACTGTGCCACCTCCATACAATACAACAGTATTCTATGAAAGTTCTGGTAAGGCCATCTCAATTATATGCACAATTATAGGCCTAGAAAATGACAACTTTGTAGATGATGTGATTCTAGGAACTCTACTAAGCTTAACTACAGACCTGGGCATGAACCCCCTAAATTTGACATATGTAGCTACCTGCCAGAGGTTATCCACAAGAAATTAGAGGATATTCCATCAATATAGTGGTTCAAATATTCATCTTTCATGTTTTATATGTGCCTTTATCAGAACTATGAAAGAGTCAAGCACCTGGACCTGAAAATTATAAATGAGAATGGCATGCAGACTCCAGTTTATGAGTGGACTTATTTAGTTTTGAGAAGAGAAAAAAATTCAAACTATGTAGAATTCACAGATAAATTAATGAGTGTCACATATAGTTTTATCTTTGGTTTCTAACGCTTGGAATGTTCCCAGAGAACCAAAAACACCTACAATTCACACCAGATATGAAATTTGGGGACTGGTTCTTATTTAAAGACCACACAATGATCAGGGTATATGGGTTTGGAGAATATCCTTTTAGGCTATCAGTATTACTCACTCAAAGAATTTTTGCAATGGAATATGTAAGAGAAAGGTTTATATCATATCATATGCATTTTAGGCACTTCAGGCAACATAGAACATTCCTACTGCCTAAAGAAATGGGACCTCTTCAGGTTAGAGGCCTGAATGCACTATAGTATGTGGACACCTACTTGAATCAATTAAGTTTGAGTAGCATCCCAAGAGTTTTATCCCTATGTAAATAAATAATAAATCTACATGTAAATATGTTTTGAGACTTGGACCTATGAATGATGCAAGGCATCATGTACATATAACACTTTCTGAGATTATAGTGGTTTATTATTTCTTAAATGTTCTACCTACTTTCCATGGGACTACTTATTAAATAAGGGACCAAGCTCACTAGGGAATTAGAACTAGAGAGTAATTAAAATTTAAAAAGACAAAATATAAATAATATGAGAGAAATAATAATTTTGATTTTCAAGAATTGTGAGGAAAATAAAATGAACCCTAACTACTCTTTCTTGAAAGCAAAAAAGGATAAAAAGGAAAAGAATCAAAGAGAGAGGCTACTCTTTACTTCTTTTTCTCTTGAGAGTTTTCTGAGCTGCTAACATTTTCTTGAAGTCTAAAATGGAGAGAAAAGTCATTCCTAAAATTGAATTAAGAAGAGGAAAAATGAATTGTAGATAAGGGAGACTACAAAGGAAGGTCTTCCCATTGCCACACTATAGGTCCATCCTTATTTCCCTATTGAGCTCAGTGATTTTTGTCCAAGTAGAGATCATGGATTGTTCTCTCCTTATACAAAAAGAGGAATTATTTACAGGAACCAAAGAACTGGTTAAAGAGATCCTATTGGCAAGTCTACATTATAGAAGAGTACATACAAAAAACAACCCTAGGTTCTAGTTTCTTAGTGAGCTTGGTCTGGCTTGAGGGTGATTATCTTCTCAAGTTGAGAGTTTATGAACAACAACAACAATCTATGGCAGGGAGGAACATGGAAATTCCATAGCGAGTTGGCAGAAGCAAGGGATTCAAATAAGTTGTTTAAGGTTTTATGTTCATGTTTATTTCCTACTGTGTTATTAAATTAATGGTTTTCTAAACTAAGGGTTTAAGAAAATGATTTATATTTATATTCTATGTTGATAATTTTTTTTATTGTAATTGCTTAGGATTTTCTATATTCAAGAAAGTATTTATGATTCTTTCTCATGAAAGTATAAGCTTGTTTATATGAATTTACAGTATTAATATTTGCATAGAAATGCTCAAGAATGCAAAGAGTTAAACCTAGCAGTGATTGAACAACCTAGTTATTTCATCTAGGATATTGTTGTATATTAAAGTTATGCTTCTAATGAGTTTTTATGATCAAACTGCAATGAAAAACTTAGAATAAAACTGATTAATTTATCTAGTATTATTATTTGTTTATATAATCTTTTTATGAATATGTTATTTATATTTTTATTAAATCTTTATGGCAATTCTATATTATTAAACCAGAATATAATGTCTCTATAATTTAGACAGAGAATACATCTAATTGTATAATAATTAGATTATATATAAATATAAATAAATATATAAATACATGTGTAAAGGAGAAAGCTCCTAGTGTAAATACAAATCACGATGGAGCGTTGGTGGACCCCATACAAGATCCTCACATCCATGTTCACGAAAGGATATGGGTTACTTATATAATAAATATGCTAAAAAGATCATATAACAAAATATTGTTAAAAACAGAGCCATCGTACTCCTCATGGGAGCGAATAACTTAACCATTAAACAAAGGAAAAACATTGTAAGAAACTATATATTGTAAACAAAGTACCTATGTCTTATACGACATGAGGTCGATATCTCTAAAAAATAAGTTTTGCTTTTAAATGTAAAATAATCTTTCCATAAATGTAGTGATCCGCTACATGAATGTAGCGAGCTTTTTAACTACACAATGAGGTATATTATATAACAAAAAAATACATGTGTTCTATGAGATATGAGGTCGAAACCACTAAATACACATTATGTTAATATACGAAGGTTAAACAAATTTCTGTGCAATGTAAAAAAACACTTTATAGAATTATTGCAAACATACAGGCTCAACCAGCAGAAAGCACAACACATTTATAACAATATAAAAAAAAAAAACAGAGATGGAATGCTATGTGGGGGTCTCGATGAACCCATATTAATAGTTATAAAATGACTGACAACAACAATTTATAATGGCCATTAATACTAAATGAATTATATGCTCGAAGCTCGAAGATCGAATATCGGAGCTATTGGAGAGTAACGATTTCATAGCTCACAACTTGACCTATAAAATAGTGCTCTGCATTTTAAATAGTAAACAAAAGAAAATGACATTTACAGGTTGAGGGATTTAAGCCCTTATTATAAAACAGGGGCATCCTAATAGCAATTGCTTGGAAGAAATAGAGCATGAATAACTTGAACGAATGCTCTAAGCTAAACATTTGCAAAGAACAATAAGAATGGGAACAAAATCCCATCTTTGAAAACCAAGAGGAACAAGATACACATGTATAAACCTTACCCACCGAGAATCCTCTGTGAATCCAAAAACTACGAAAATATAAGGGCTGGTGCAAGGTAATGATACCCACTTATGACGCGTTAGTTGAAATGGCATGCTGGAAAAATAGAAATTTGATCATTAAAATGAATTATTAGAGGTACCTACAAAAGTTTTTAGAATGAGGTGTAAAAATATGAAACGTAGAAAATCGGATCACCTTCCAAATTATATATCTTTTATTTATGGAAAAGTGGTATAACCAACCCAAAATGTCATTATTTTAAGATTGGTATGTTATTTTTTCTCTAAAACATAACGCATATGTTCTTGTTGGTCCACTGGTTTGTTATGTAAATTGTCAAATTGTGAGGAAAAAAAATATGTAGAGGCGTAGGCAACAAATTGATCTTGTGCAGGGCTATTTTTCCAAAATTGCAGAAGTTAATTTTATATATTTTTTAAATTATTAAAGTCAATGAAGCCCTAAAAAAACATGGTCTAGTGTCGGTTCAGCATATCATGATCTTAACATAACCAATTAATTTTTTTATTATCTTGTTGGTATTCTTGTACTCTTGTGTGGGTTCTTTTTCGTTTTTGAAATATGTAAGCCAATCAAAAGTTATGGCCCAAATAAACGACCTATTTTTTTTACAAATTTAACATGAGTGCAGTTAAAAATAAATTAAAAATAGAAAACAATAACAGATCTATTCAAAAAATATATAGTGAGAATCCACACACAAAAATTGACAAGTGTGTGCAATTTCATCAGTAGTGCCCAAGTGGAGCATATGTGGAACCAAGTGTGAAAAACATGAAGTTACATAAATTGGTGTGTTCTACCATAACTCAGATCGAGCCTCAAGGTTTGGAAATACAAAGCTAGTACAAAAACTTCAAGGGTGCCAAAAAAAAAGAATCTAAACATGCGTGTGCACAAATGCACACACTTGTAGATGCAATAAAAATGCATTTATGTCCTTTATTGTCTAATTTCTTTATTAGCTCATCTGGAACATGTGCATATGCGACACAAGCAAAAAAATTTAAATGCGAAACACTATGTTTCATACCTGTCCAGGCTTCCTGTAGAACTTTGTTCTTCACACTCTTTCTTGGACATCAATTCATGATGTATACAACAATTACCACTACCTCAGCCCAGTATTCATTTGACAGATGCATAGCTGCCAACATACTACACGCCATCTCCATAATGGTTCTTTTTTTCCTCTGTGGGATTCCATTCTGCTACGGTGTATATCACACAATGAATTGCCTGTGTATGCCATGATTTTTACAAAAGTTTAAGAAATCATTTGAAACATATTCACCACCTCTATTTGTTCTTAAGATCTTGATGTTGTAACCACTTGCTTCTCCACAAGTGCCTTGAACTGTTGAAAACATGCAAATGCATCAGATTTATGTTTTAGAAAATATATCCAGGTTTTTCTTGTGAAATAATCAATAAATGTGAGAAGGTAAGTGCATCCTACCAAGGACGGTGTTTGCATCGATCCAAAAATATCAGAGTGCACAATTTCAAGTGTTGTGCGAGCTCTATATGACTTTCCAACTGGAAACGTATCTTTGTGGTGTTTTCCAAAAATAGAGCCTTCACAAATTCTTTCCGGTTTTTCAATCAATGGCAATCCTTTCACCATGTCCTTCATGTGTAGTAGCTTCATCCCACCAAAATTTAGATGTCCAAATCTTAAGTGCCACAACTAGGATTCATCCCGTATTTCTGATTGAAACGGTACTTGCATTTCTTTGTCATTGTCTTTTTCTTTCTTGTGGCAGTGAATGTCTGCTTTGAATGCAGATCCAGAATTTCAATTCTGACTTCCATGAACAACTTGAGTTGTTTTTCCTTTTATGTTTGGTCTTATCCTCAAAGGAAACAAGATATTGCTTGTCATCTGCACTTTGGCTATTAAGCGATTGCTTGGATATATGTCCTTGATCAGACAATGCTTTCCTGTCATATTAGCTCTGTAACATTTTTCTATCAGTTGTCCAATACTCATAAAATTATGCTTCAAACCTTGAACGTAATAAACATCAGACATAAATTCATGCTCCCCTTGTTGGGTTAGAATATCAACAGTACCCTTACCCAAAACAATGACTTGAATATTATTTCCAAGTGTGACATCAGTTTGAACTGATTTATCTAGACTAGAGAATAGATTTAAATTACCAGTCATATGATTGCTACATCCTGAGTCTAAATACCATATATCATTTGGAATTTCTTGGATGACATTGCATTCAAGTGGAGATGCACATGCTAAAAAAAATGAGCTGGTCGGAGTGTTGGAGTTGCTTGACTGTGTTTGAAATTGCTTTCCTTGCTCATACTACTTCTTCCTACATTCATATGTGAAGTGTCCAAACCTATTACAGTAATGACATTGAATTTTTTTATTTATGAGACCTTTGTCCACTTGGCCAACTGGGGATCTGATTCTGACCTCTACCAGCGACATATGCGAGGCTACTGCTATGACCTCCTCTGAAAGAACTTCTTCCTCTGCCTCTAGAGTTTGATCTTCCCCTGCCTCTTCCATGACTTATGGATGACTGTGCTGTGAATGCACCTTCTAATGATGTATATGATATGATGATTCTATGTTCATGATTGAGTAATGAGGCTTGCAACTCATCAACAGTAAATTGGGATAGTTCTTTGTTTTCCTCTAGGGTCACAACTAAAGATTCAATTTTTTTGGAAAGACTTCTAAGAATTTTTTCAACAACTCCTTGATCACTTATATTTTCTCCATGAGACTTTATTGGATTAATTAGACAATAAACCGAGTATAAAATGATTCTACTGACTCTGTATCTTTCATTGACAGAGATTCAAAATATCCTCTAAGGAGTTGTAGTTTCACAGTCCTTACATTGTTCAAACCTTGAGAGAAAGTTTCTAGTGTATCCCACGCTTCCTTAGCTGTCGTCACTGTTGCTACTCTTGGGTGTATGGATTCATGTGTTGCTTGATGTATGTAGAATAATGCCTTTCCATCTTTCCTCCTTTGTTCCCTCAAGACAACCCTCTCATCTTGTGTGAGATTGTTATATGCTGCCAGATCTGTTGGTTCTGCATAGCCATTTTGGACTATTTTCCCTACATCTTGACCTCTAAACAAAGCTTTCATAATTAGAGACCAATATTCATAATTTTTTCCTGAAAATATTGGAGTTTGCAAATTACCGAAAGTAGAAGCCATTCTTAACTTTAATTTATTTTCCTTTTTGTTTTAAATAGAATTTCTATTCTACATAAACCAAGCTCTGATACCAAATCAAGGGAAAAGAACACCGCGCAGTAAAAAACAAATGAACTGCGCAGTAAGTATAAATATAATTTTCTTCGCTTTGAACTTCGACGAACATACACTTGGAAACCCAACTGTTAATTCGCCAAGGACTTCACTTCGCCAAGCATATACTTTGCAGAGAAAACTTTCAACTTCGTGAAACACTAGCTTCGCGAAATATTAACTTCGCATAAATGGAACTTCGCACAAATGCGAAGTTAACTTTGCATAAATTTACTTTGCACTTAGCAGAACATTTACTTCTCAAACTTATTTATCTTCATGGAGATTAACTTCGCACAAACCCACTCTTAAACAAGCTTTTCATTAAAATATAAATAACTTTTACCCTCGTGAAATATTTGGGAAATGTTGATTTCTTTTACACACTGTAAATGTAAACAACATTTACACAAGTAAATCTGGAGAAGATGTGCAACATGCAATATTCAACATTCTTGAGAATGAATACATAAAACTATAGACTTATATATTACCACAGTAAAACATAGCAACTTGAGCGTATTACACAGAGATGGAATTTACTTCGATCTTTCACCTTTTACAAAGCTTGGGCTCTGAATACACTTCGCAACTATGATATTGGGCTCACAAACACAACGCGAACCTATCTTTCTTCTCCTTTCTCTCATCCTCTGTTCCTCTCTATGTTTTCCTATCTTCTTCTTCTTCTATATATACACAAACTTGACATTGCTTCACCTAGAAGCTATCGAGTTGCATTAAAGACTGCAATCAATTTCTACTTAAGAATTTTTTGACTTAAGGAATACAAACACGGTTAAATAAAATACAAGGAAGTGTGCAAGAAGCTTTTTGATAGGTTGAATGATTGTCTAACATCTCTGTGGCTCTTTGAACTGACAAAAACACTGACTGAGTGACTGACAGAGCTGGCGTAGACTAGATACACAATCAGCTCGTAATTGCATTTTTCCAACAGTATCAGGGAGAATAGATACTGGTAATACCTCATTAATTTGTGGGCCAAAAAAGTTCATTGATGAGTCTCTATGTGGAGGACTTGTTTGAATCCTTCAACTTATTTACGAATTTGGAAGAAGTTCTTATGCTTTCTTTCCCTCCTCTGTGTAGTATTCATGAAGAGGAGAAAAATTTGGAGGAAGGATTTCTTTGGTCTAGTTTTTTAAGGAGAAACCCATGATAGAATTGTAGTAGATTCATCTTATCATACAGATGAAAAGTTCATATATTCATTAGATTCATTATAAACTCATAGTTGTGACAACAAACAATTTTTCTAGCCTGAAAGTTCAAAGATGCTTATTATCTCAAGTTTGAGGGGATTGCATATTTCATTGCTGACTTCGAAGAACGAGCAAAATTATGGAAAATATGAATGAAGAAACTAGGTCAAGGATATTACTCAAGGGCTATTTCAAACAATCAGACACCTGTGGAATAGAACCGAGTAAAAAAATTGTAAATTGAAGAGATACCATCTGAGCAAAAACTGAATATACAAGACCATATCAGATCACATCATTTGCAGAATTTTGGAAATTATGAATGGAGTAAAGTTGAGTGAATATTTTTTGACGTAATTGCAACTCTTGGAAATAATCCACTTTGTTTAGCACATTGTTTACGTTGCCATATAGATTAGCATGAGAATGAATGTGCCTTTTTGACATAGGAGAACAATTTTTCCATAGAGATTCTTCATTATCGCGAATTAACTATAATCTAAATTCGTAGACAAGATATATTAAAGGGAACAAGAGATACACGTGGAAGTTCATATCGAAAGGAGGGATATGGGAATAAGGAAAAAATGTTACGAATTGAAATGAAATCAGTAGAAATTTGGAGTTGATGCTTCTTTCATTAATATTTCCTTTAATTCCTCTAATTAGTGGTCACTCGAGTCATGTTGAGTTCAATTATGAGTTTAGGTTTACGGTTTCTTCCATTTCCTCTAGAACTATCTTTTCCAAGTGAACTCCACTGCTTGAAGAAATATTTATAAGCAAATCACAAAAACAATGAGGGGGTTCCACCAGTTCCAGATTTGACAACTATGCCCAACAAAGGAGGGTACAAATGGAAGCAAGTGTTAGGATATTCCTATACTCCATCCTAGTCCCACCAGTATTTTGATCCTTTACATTTTCAATCATGCATGCACCTTTAGGGTTTGCATGCATTCTAGGGTTTGCATGCATCCCAATCATGAGTCCAACACCTAGCCCTCAGTTAGCCAGCTTCCAGGAGCTTCTCACTATTAAGTTTTAGCCCTCCAGTTGCTTAATGCGACCTTGTTCCTTGATTTTAGGGAGAAAATTTCCCTTCTTCACCTACTAGTCCAGTTGTCACTCAGTTACACTTAGTTACACCCAGTTCCAGTCAGTTACACTCAGTTACACTTAGTTACGTTGAGTTACACTCAGTTACACTTAGTTACACTCAGTTACACTTAGTTACACTCAGTTACACCTGCCAGAGTTAGTTTGACTGATGGTTGACAGTTACTTGAGCATTGATGACTCCACTGATGATGATGAAGACTTCCAGTTGCGCTCCGATGATCATGAGGACACCTACTTGTGCTCCAATGACACTCTATTGATCTTATAATCACTCTGAGAGGCTAATTCGAATTGCCACCTTAGGCATTCGAATCCTCTCTACCATTGTACTATTTATTTGTCCATACTGTGATTAATTAATTAGTGTGTGTGAAGTATTATTGCTTCTATCTGAGTTCTATTGTACCATATTATTCTGTTGCTCATTATACTATATTGATCACTCTTCTTCTATTTTCCTGCTTAATCATAATTACTCTTGTGAGGTATACATCATCTCTTAGATCTGCTGTGAGGATTTTCACGTGGTATTAGAGCATGTTGAGAGTATTGTTTATCTCCATTCTTGAGAGTTTTTTGCAGGTTATTATCCAGATTTCGAGTGCAGTAGCTGCATCAGTTTATGCATTTTTGCAGCAGTAGCAGTTGCAGTTATTCTATATTGTTTTTGCAGGTCTTCTACAACTTCAATGTATCCTGAATTAGAACAAATCACTTCTCTTTCTCTATTCAACTATGATGAATGGAAACCAAAAATAATA
Organism: Larix kaempferi; assembly: GCA_027924585.1. Lineage (NCBI taxonomy): Eukaryota > Viridiplantae > Streptophyta > Pinopsida > Pinales > Pinaceae > Larix > Larix kaempferi. Next base: position 5,027,782 of record BSBM01000684.1, on the reverse strand, counting down.
GCATATTTAAAGAGCCATGATCTCTTTGATTGCTATTTTGAAAGAGAGTTCGAATCCTCTACAAAGAAGATTAAATGGTTGAATAAAGGTGACATGCACATTGGAAGAATGAAGCTTACTATGACTGATTACATATTGTACCCAACCATCATTGATATTGAAACTCCAAAAGAGTTATGGGATCATCTGGATGAAAGATTCGGCAAAACGAATGATGGATTTGGTCCAAATCCCTTCAAAAGCAAGCAAGGTGATGCATTCGCTCCACTTGATGGTCTCTTAGATCATGATGCATTCGCTCCTTCTGATGGTCTCTCAGATCATGTTGCATTCACTCCCCTTGATGATCTCTCAAATCATGAACCAGTATCATCTCATATTGAAGTTGTTGACAAAGAACTTGCAGATTCTCCACTCATGCTCAAACTTTATTCTCTTTCTGTGCCAGCTCACACTCTAGATATTGCAAAAGGTCCTAAATCCTCTCTTGCACCAGAGTCTGTTGGTTTGCATCATGATCACATGATTATTTCAGAGGTCAAAACAGCTTTTGAAGGTAATGCATTCACTCCTCTCCAGCTATCTCCTCTTTTATACTACTATATGATCATAATTCCATGCTTTCAGAAGGTCATTGAAGAATATGGCCATTGCCATTCACTTGGGATAATTTCTCATGCATCTACTAGTTTTGATCTCACCTCTCATGGTTCAAAGGAGATCTCAAGAAACCATGATTCAAGTCTTGGATCTAATTTGGATTCTAAGCAATTACTGCTTGGGATAATTTCTCATGCATATGATAGTTTTGATCTCACCCCTGCTGGTTCAAAGGAGATCTCAAGAAACTATTTTTTAAGTCTTAAATCTGATTTTGATTTCAAGCAAACATGTAATACTTATTTTTGGCATAATCTCACCCATGGTGGTTCGAAAGAGAAGACAAAAGACTATATGCACTTTCACAGATTTGATCCTACCTCAGTTGATTCGAATCACAGGTTCAAGGATCATTCTCATACTGTTGGATTTGTTCTCATCACATTCGAGCTAAAGAGCAAATACAAGCACATGATTTTTGAGCATGATCCACTTCTTCCCAAGAAGAAGATACCTCCAGACATATGACCAAGCATCACACATGCTTGAGTTTGGAGCATTTATTTTTATGTGTGCCTTACGGTCTATTTTTTGAGGAGGGGGTATGTTTCCCATGAAATTTTTCCACTTCCTTGGTTTATTGATTGTTATTATTCATTGTATTGGGTGACATTTGGTCTTAGTTACCAGGGCCCAGGATGGATTAAGGGGGGGTGTTAGGATATTCCTATACTCCATCCTAGTCCCACCAGTATTTTGATCTTTTACATTTTCAGTCATGCATGCACCTTTAGGGTTTGCATGCATTCTAGGGTTTGCATGCATCCCAATCATCAGTCCAACACCTAGCCCTCAGTTAGCCAGCCGCCAAAAGCTTCTCACTATTCTGTTTTATCCCTCCACTTGCTTAAATCGCCCTTCTTCCTTGATTTTAGGGATCAACTCGCCCTTCTTCACCTACCAGTCCAGTTGTCACTTAGTTACACTCAGTTATAGTCAATTACACTCAGTTACATTGAGTTACACTCAGTTACACTTAGTTACACTCAGTTACAGTTAGTTACACTCAGTTACACTTAGTTACACTTAGTTACATTGAGTTACACTCAGTTACACCTACCAGAGTTAGTTTGACTGATGGTTGACAGTTACTTGAGCATTGATGACTCCACTGATGATGATGAAGACTTCCAGTTGCGCTTCGATGATCATGAGGACACCTAGTTGTGCTTCAATGAAACTCTATTGATCTTATGATCACTCTGAGAGGATAATTCGAATTGCCACCTTAGGCATTCAAATCCTCTCTACCATTGTACTATTTATTTTTCCATACTATGATTAATTAATTAGTGTGTGTGAAGTATTAATTCTTCTATCTGAGTTCTACTGCACCATATTATTCTATTGCTCATTATACTATATTGATCACTCTTCTTCTATTTTCCTGCTTAATCATAATTACTCTTGTGAGGTATACATCATCTCTTAGATCTGTTGTGAGGATTTTCACAGCAAGGAGTTATTATTGTCCTTCATTCTCTTAAATCCTGATACATTTATGCTTGGAGGCCTGACACTATTTGTTGATGGAAGTGTAATCCTTCAAATCACGTAGAGGAAAGAAGACAATTGATATTTCTGAGTACTCAACATTTACATCAAGGTATTTTTTGCTTTCTTGCTTGTTTCCACTGGTTTTGGTCACCGACGTTGGCATTAACTAGTGTTGGTTGATGCAAGAAATCAAACACATCTCACCGATAGAATCTCATTCAAGCTTGAATTCTACTGACCTTCATCTTCCTTATGTTCACTTGGACCATACTGATGGTCTTATTAACGCCTTTATTATCTTTGTATTGCAATCCAGTCTAGATCTTCACATAGATCTGAAAAATAGAGTCAAGGCAAAGTAGATTTATATGAAAACTCATTTTTATTGAAGCAATAAAATTTCTATTGTTGGTTGTTATCCGTTGGTTATTTTATTTGGTTATGGGCATGTGCAAGCTAATGAGGGTCACTTTTGGTGCATTAGATGCAATAGAAAACTGAAAAATCAGGCATCCCTCAACTTACTTGGATTTTTTGAGATACTTACACAAGATATCTTGCATCGAGTAAAAAATATGAAACGTAGGAATTGAGTTGTGTTTCCGAATATATAAGCTTTAAGTATTGAATTTTACATAACTATGCCAAATTTCATGTTTTCTAACAATCACTTTTTATTGTTTTGGCAAATCATAAGGTATATGTTTTTGTGGGTACAACCTTTACGTGCCTAAATGACAGTTTTGGGCTACAAAAATTGGTATACATGTATAGAACCCGTAGCACTAGTGCAACACTATTTTTCCAAAATTAAATGTTTAATTTTTTATTTTTTTTTAATTATGTAAGTGATCAAACCTCGAGAACGGTACGTCAAATGTGGGTGCAACCTTTCAAGGTCTTAGTGCAGTTATTTCGACTTGGTTTTTTTATAACATGTAGAGGTCGGTGTCTACTAGTGCAACATACATTTTTTTTTAAATGGTTGTGAAATGAAAAATTTACGAAATAAACACTAACAGTATGTTTTTTTACTTGAGTGATGACACAAGAAAATTAGGAAATAAATAGAAAATCTCAATATTTTTTAAAAAAATTACATATTTGGAATCTGCATAAAAAATTCTATCTATGCCTAAAATTTCGTCAATAATGATCATGTCTGTCATGTTGTAGAGAGCGGTGAAAAACAAGCATATTGAGAAAAATGGTGGAAATGTCTAATTACCTATGGTTTAGTAAATTCCATAGCACAGGTTTGGGAAGTCCAAACCAACCACATAGGATTTGTGGCTGACACGCTGGCATGGGAGAAGTGGGTGATTAGGTGCTCAGGAATGCGCGTGCATTATGTTTAAATTCAAATAACGCGCATGCGTTATACTTAAATTCAATTTTATTTTTTTTCATGCTTAATGTTATATGAAATGGGAGCGCGTTTCTTCTATACAAAACGCGCACGAGTTATTAAATTCACAAATTTATGTTTTCGAGTGTTGGATGGATGACCTCAATTAATAACCTCTCTCTCTCTCTTCCCTACACCTCCACCTACCTCTAACCACAAATCCCATCTCTCTTTCTCACTCCCTACAACTAACACCCTCTCCTCTCTCTCTCTCTCTCTCTCTCTCTCTCTCTCTCTCTCTCTAGGTTTTTTTTGACACAAAGTCCGACGGCCAAAATGTCAGATTTTCTACCTCTTACGGTCGACCATCCGACAACCTCCATATTTTTTTAACGTTGGTCCAATTTCAGCTAAGATCCGACAGTTGGAAGGCCGTCAGATATCCGACCACATAATCTCGTCGGATATTCCACGACGTGCACTTAATGTGTCATCGAATATCCGACTACTATCCATTAATATTCCGTCAGATATCTGATAGCCGTTCCATGAGAAAAGGGCTAGTATCCGATGTTCTTAGCCGTCAGTGGTATGGAAAGAACATCGGATATCTAAAGCAGGGAAGTCAGATATCCGATACCCATCCCATGAGAAAAGGGATGGTATCCGACGTTCTTAACGGTCGGTGGTATGGCAAGAACATCAGATATTTAAGGCATGGATGTCGAATATTCGACACCCGTTCCATGAGAAAAGGGCTGATATCCGACATTCTTAGCCATCGGTGGTATGGCAAGAACGTCAGATATCTAAGGCAAGGAACTCAGATATTCGACTCCCGTTCCATGAGAAAAGGGTTGATATCCGGTGTTCTTATACATCAATGGTACGGAAGAGAACATCGAATTTCTAAGGCGTGGAAGTCATATATCCGACGACCAATCCATGAGAAAAGGGCTGATATCCGACATTCTGAGCCGTCGGTGGTATGGAAAGAACATCGGATATCTATGGTGTGGAAGTCGGATATCCGACGACTGCATGGTAATTTAAAAAAAAAAATACACTATTATGTTCTAATCAAATTTGAAGATTGGGTCTTAATTTTTATTGGAAAGGCATTTGTTCTTGGAGCCCTTCAAAAGACTTTCAACAAGTTTCTTGTGTTTTCAGGCATATGGTTGAAAGACTTTCTATTGGACAACTATTCCTCGGAGGCTGGTCGTGGAAATCTTTTATTAGTGAAAGCAGGTTAAGTTAAAGTTTATGTCAAATTTTGGATTTTAGAAAGTTAAAGCATTGTAAAAGAAAAAAAAAATCAACAAAATAGAAGCTAAGTTCTTACACTTGATTTTTGGTGAGTAGGCCTATGAAAGGGATAAGACAATAATCACACGACACATTGATATTCTTCACAAGTTAACAGATATTCTCATTGAGAAGAAATCTGTAGACTGTGAGGAATTGATGAGGTTGTTTATAGATGCCAAGGACAAACTCTATTTTGTGAAAATCAATGTATTTGTAACCAGTAAAACCATTTTTTTCGGCTAATCGAAGAAAAAAAAGGTTTACACAAAGTAGTCTCTATATTGGTGGCTAGTTTCTCCAACGAATGTTATGGAGTTCGAATGAACCCCCATTATAATTAACGTTTGTTTACCAATCCCTAATACATATACACTAAGGAAATATTCACTTGGAAGATAAACGACAATTGTTAAATACGAGTTTCCTTTGATCTCATCCATGGACTTATGTCCACCTTGTTGACAGTGTTTACCTTTAGTTTTCTAATAACTCTCTATACAATCTCTTATACTTGGGTTAGGGATACAAACAACCTCTCATCCTCTTTAATCTTCACTCTCCACATTATTCACCCCAGAAAAAGAGACGAGATATATTATCTATTGCATGAAGATTGGACATAATGGAGAGGATGCAAATGATCTAGAGGATTCGAGACACATCTCATTCAAATAATCTCAAGGAGATTCCAAGGAAATTAAAAAGAAGGTTAAGGATATTGATTCTAGTGCATCATATACTCAACCTTTGAAGTTGTGGAAACTCGAAATTGGTTATGAGGATCAACCAAACATTAGAACAAGCTCCAAGAAATTGTCAAAATTTAGATGACACGGGAGTGGGTTTTGAAAGCCAACATCGTAGCCATTTATTGAGCTCCTCTTTGTTTCGAGAATAATTTAATATTGTATATTGAATAGGGCCAACCACGTGAAGGTGGAAGCTCTTATGGCCCCTCCCCCCTCACATCACTCTCAATTCCTCATACCCAATGCATGTACTTGAAAAAAACAATTACGTGCAAATTCATGCATAAATCAACATGAAATTTCATCTACCATTCATTCAATAAAGGCTAACATTCATTAAACCATTCTTTCATTCAGTCAATGCATTCATTCAATAAACCATTCATTCATTCGGTCAACACATTCATTCAATAAAAGATGACATTCAATAAAGGTAATAGTTTACTACATTGAAACATTAAACCATTAAACCATTCATTCATTCATTAGGCCAAAAATCATGGACGATATATTATTATAAAAAATGATTAGACGATGTTTTTCCAATCACTTATTTTTGGTTTTTCTTCTCTTTTGTTTTACCAAAAAATATTTAATAAGACCATCTTGATCTGGACTTTCTCCTCTAGTTCTTGGTTCTTCATCAGGCACTTGTCGTGATGTCTGCATCCTAGAGTGCTGATCCAGATGTGGATTTTGTGGCAAGGGGTTCATATTTTCTGCAACAATGTGAAAATGTTACATCGTTATATTTTGCTATTGTAATGACAAGTATTTCATTTAAAAAAACATTACAAAGGTGTTTTTTTACCTGTTGTGGCCACATCATGTTGTTCATGTTCTTGTCTAGGCTCAAACTGTACAGTTTTACCCTCTACATGCTCTGCAATTGAAATATGGTGAACTACAATTAATGTTCACAATTTGCAATTCTATACATAAAATTGTAGCATATGAGTAAATTATTTACTAGGATTCGAAGCATGATATTCTATTTGTTGTTGTCCCTCCTCGACATTAGGGGGATAATTGCTTTCCTTCTCAAAACAGAGTCAATATTTTATGTCAAGTATTTATAACGAATAGGTTGCACAAGCAATAAATCTTCATTAAACTATATAGATTTTATATACCTGTGCACCGGATGGATTGGTACCAGAAGACTATGTTTTCCTAGATAAGCTTTTTCGGTGTTCAACAACAGCTCCAAAGCCATGCTGGAAGCCAAGATTCATGTCTTCCGTAGTGGGCACTTCATTGAATCGGTTGGCCTCCATATTTTCATAACGTCATTAATTAACATTTTGCGGTGCAATAAAACGAAAAATAATTTGCAATTTATTATTTGTATGCATTATTGGTTTTTCGAAACTTACAAATCGTGCCACCAAATTCGAATAACCACCATGCCCAAGCTTGTGCTGGCCTATTTTTTCCAGTCTTGCCTTTGTGGCCTTTGAAGTGTCTGGCAACCTATGCAAGTGTTGAAATATGTTAGATGTTCCAAATTCGATATAGAAATCAATAATAATAAGGTTTAGAATTACATTGCGGAAAGTATTGCATACCTCCCTGTTCCTGGTGGTATCTTTCCTTCTTTTGTCTGATCCCTCTCCTTTCCACCATCCACTAGAGCTTTCCACTCCATTGCTGGAATCATTGGAGGGCACTCATACTTAGGGTTTTTTTCCAGGTGGGTCCTATATTGGTCTTAGACAACCTTCATATGTTGTCCAGCCTTTTTCAGGACCTCGGCTTGATTGAATGTCTTATCGCCGAATAGGCCAACCAATTGAGATCTCCAAGGACAAGTCATTCATTTGTTTATAGAAAACATCATTTCCTACAAAACGATCATGCCATGATCATAATTATTTGAAAAAAAACATTTTATCGATATATTACAATGAAATTATAAACACTAACTTGATCAACGTATATTAATTACCTAGGATCTTCTCGATCTTTATTGGGACGAGATTTTCGTCCACCAAAAATGTTGGCTCCATTGTTCCCATGCTATTGACATGGAAAAATCCTGGAAATGCAGTTAGGGTGATATCGAAATTACTAAGAGTCTCGGTGTCGACCCCTTCTTCTAGATGATCTAGTGTGCGTCGGTCACTAGTAGCTGGTGCACTCACAGCTGGGGTCTATGGTGTTTGGGAATGTGTTGCCGACTGTTCAGTCGACAACAATGGCGAAGGAGTCGATGCACGTGGAGTCGTTTTCCCATGATGCGATGTCTCTCCATGAGCCTCGCCTCGCTGGGGCCAACACCGCATTGACCACTTGTGTGCTCCCTGATAATTCTGTAAATACAAAACACATTTTATACGTTCAATACTATCATATAAAAGATACAATTATAAAGTTATAAATGAATTATTTTATGATTCAAAATTCCTCAACTTACTCGCCAGGTTTCAGATCTCTGTCCCAACAATTCAATCCTTGCTCTAATCTTGCTTGTCTGCAGAACCTTGATTAGTAGAGAAACGATGTCCACACTATATTTATTCAACATTTTTTCTATCATCTTAAACGGGTTCGTGGCTTCACCAATTTTGTCGGTATCATTAACTAGCATCTCAACCACTTCGGGATATATTGAATATTCTTGCGATGTTGTTTCATACAACGATTCACTGGGCTACAACAAAAATATATAAAACACTATTGAGTTCTATCATGATAGATTCCTAAAATTATATTAACAAAACATATCTATCATGATAGATTCCTAAAATTACAACTAGGTTTACCTAATGACTGAACGATGGTGTCGTCTGATCCACAACTGTGGAATTTCCTCGATCATCAGGCCCCTACAAAAAAGAAGTAGAAAACATTATCATAACGAAACTAGTATACAGACAAAAAATGCATAATAAAATAAACATTATGTTACGTATTATATTGGTACAATTCCAATGAATTATACCTCCAACCTCAAGGATCGTGATCCACTCATTGAATCAATGGTCATAGCTGACTTGCCCCGATCTACTATTATCTAGGAGCTTCCCCTTACAAAACCCTAAATAAAAAACATAGTGAAAGTCACCTAAATGAATCCAAAACTATTCATGAAAAAACACATAAAAAAACTATTATTCATATAATTATAGTTTTACTATTACAAAGATGTATACATGTTGCGTCGAGGCGGGTATGGTATGGTCTACTATGACCCTTACAGAACCAGCCTGCATAAAAAACATAGAGAAAATTGCCTAAATGAAACCAAAATATTCATTGAAACATTAATATAATGAGAAAACATTGTGACATATTTAAATTGTACAATTACAATCAAGTTTACCCGTTGCCCCGAGGTTGTTGTCATCTATCAATGAACATTCAGGTAACTTTCCCGATCAACGTTCTGCATAAAAAATAGATAACATTATATAAACCAAACCAACATACTAATAATGAAAAAAAAAGCAAAAAAAACTCATTTTTCTTATTATATTTTTACTATTACAAAGATGTATACTTGCTCCCTTGAGGAAGATGTACTCCTCCAACCATCTGCTGGTTTGGATTTTTCTTGATCACTAGCCCGCGAAGTAAATATGGAAAATTTAAATGAAATAAACTAACGAAAAATCGTTAAGATGTTAAATTCATTAATAAAAGGTTGGGTAAATTGTTATATGTACCACTCCCATAGTAACCGTGTTTGTATCTACTCAATTCAAATTGTAATTAATAAGAAACTCTTCCCATGCAAATATTGATTTAATGGCACATACAAAAAAACGGTTTCCTTCACGCCCCTAAAATTCGCAGTTTGCTTGCTTATTTTTAGACCCTAGTTGTGTATTGTTTATAAACCCCGCAATATTCCCTGTGGCCTTTGGCCTTCCATCCATGTACAATGTTACTCCTTTATTTTGATCTTTGTCTTTCAACTGTAAATAGTTTTCTGACAATCCATATCTACACATACTTTTTGCATATCGGACTAGGTGCATCCAATCGTTGTAGTTGTAATAGGGTCCAACATACTCCATCGATTATGTACATGTGACGTAAAGGACCTTTATGCCATCCATGCAAAACAACCCGAAACCATGTATTGACGATGGTGCAATTCGATATATCCTATTGTCCACACAAAAATCTATGTTCGGTTGAGGAAGATCCTTGGGTACCCATTATTTCACTAAATGTCTGTACCTCAAGGGCATCACGTCGTCTCCTATTGTCTCATCATCATAGGAACATGAACCCCCTTGAACGTGATAATATTCCATGCATTTATGGAATTTTCTTCTGGTCTTTTGACATCTAGTTGATAAAACTCTTGTAGACCTACCGGATGTCTCACTTTCCTCTAGCGTTCCTAAACTCCCCTCGCTCGAGGAATACATATCTGACAAATACATGTTTGGTTCTACCTGCACCATGGGAAAAAATTTTAGATAGGACCGCAAGGCATAACGCATATTAAAAGGTGTCCTGCAACGCCTTTTATAAGGTGACTTGTACCGCATTCCCTTTCTAAAACTGTAGGCATTCAAGTGCTGAGGAAGAGGATCACTTTATATTTCTTAGGAGTAGAAATTCATGCAATTATGAGTTGTCTTTTATTGCTCCTTTGGGTCTTGAGTTCCATATCACACCATCTAACTGTTAAATTTTGAGCATTAATTCACAATACTCTAGGATCTTCACTGAGAGAATAACATATACAGTGTATCAATGCATAACAATCACAATAAGCATGACAAGCATCACAAGAATCAAAAGCATGAGAGACAAGAGACATGTTAAATTTTGAGCATTAATTCACAATACTCTAGTATCTTTACAGAGAGAATAACATATACAGTATATCAATGCATGACAATCAAAATAAGTATGACAAGCATCACAAGAATCAAAAGCATAAGAGACAAGAGACACAGAGTTTCCATGGGGAAAACCCTAAGGTGAAAAACCCCACAACTTCCTCAGAGATAGAGAGAGCAATGGCTCAACCAAAGTACAACCAAAATACACTAAGATAGTCTCCTAGTAGCAGATGATCCTCCTCCTCACTAGTGCACCACTTTCTGAGTGAGAGATATGTACTTTTCCGAATGATCTGAATAGAGATCACCTGATCTCTATTTATACTAACCTGTTTGCCTAGTGACCTTATGGGGTCGACTTGTCTAGCTAGGTACATCCACATTATAATATATATTTTAGGGCCGACCCCACACATGGTGGTCTAATAACCCATCGGAAAGTACACACACTTGTGACACTTGTCAATCCACATGACGACACTTCCTTATAGAGGAATGACACATCTCTTATAAGAGTACAATAAATATATATAAAATACACAGATGAAATACATTCCGAAGTTACATATACATCAACACTCCCTCTTAACTAGGAAGGTATTTCTTGACACAGATCTGCTAGACAAGTCTTCATCTCGGGATCATCGTCATCATCATCGTCACTACTGCTACTATCTCAACCAATCTCTGAAATCTACGCATCATAGGAAGTTCTACAGAGCCAGTCCTTTTTCATATTGGATGTAGGCCCACCACCTGTAGGTCTTCATCATCACTGGCCATACTGTGGAATTCTCAGGATTTATTATGTGCATCACAAAACCTGGCTGCAGCATCCCAGGCTATTACGAGCACACAACTCTACCTATAGGATCTCCCAGGAGCACATTACATGTGACCCATCACAAAACCTGGCTGAAGCATCCCAGGCTGTTACGAGCATAGAGCTCTACCTGTCGGATCTCCCAGGAGCACATTACATGTGATCTCACCACAAAACCTGGTTGAAGCATCCTAGGCTGTTACGAGCACACAGCTCTACCTATCGGATCTCCTAGGAGCACATTACATGTGGTCCACCACAAAACCTGGTTGAAGCATCTGAGGCCTTTTTCATCCTGTCCAAATATCCCAGGAGCAAATTACATGTGGTCATGGAAAAACTTGGCTGAAACATCCGAGGCCTTTTTCATCATGTCCAGATCTCCCAGGAGCAAATTACATGCCATAGGACAAAACCTCGCAAGAGCATCTCAGGATGTTACGGGTACACAACTCTGACCTAAAGATATCCCAGGACACAAATTACATGTCCTCCCAGAGCAATGTCTCGAAAGAGCATCCTAGGCTGTTATGAGTACACAACTCCGACCTATAGGATCTCCCAGACATGCTCATCTGCACAACCTAATCCACGGCCATAAAGTATCATCTGATACTCATCATACATCATCCTGATGTACACATGATCATCCTAATCATCATCACTGCAACATCCTGCTGCATGTCATCTAGAGAATCTTGTCATCCACGATCACCCTGATCATGCAATGCATTCATCTAATGCACACCAAGTATCTACCTGATACATATCATCATACATAGTGTATCCATCTAATACATAGATACATGATCCACACAATGTATCCATCAACATACATGATCTACCTGATCATATCTAGCATCCAACATGATGCATACATACATATAAATGATCAAACCAATCATATCCATCATCCAACATGATGCGTACATACATATAAATGATCCAAATGATCATATCCAGCATCCAACATGATGCATACATACATATATTCAATAATGATCCAACTGATCATATCTAAAGCAGAAACTAGAACATCATCCTGATGCTCATCATCCAGTGCTTACATCCACAGCCATGTTAAGGATTCTCCTTCCAACATGCTTGGAATGGCTTCAACAAATGTGTCCATCACTTCTTCCTCGAAGTGTCCTCGATCTGAAGAACACCAAGCCTCTCCCTGAATTACTCGAACTTCACCCTGGCTAGTGGCTTCTCCAGCACATCTGCAATCTGCTCGTCCGTCACAATATACAGGAGCTTCACAGCTCCTCTCTGCACCATATCCCTGATATAGTGATATTTGATCTCTATGTGTTTTGACCTGTCATGAAACACTGGATTCTCGGACAACTTCACACAACTCTAGTTATCACAGAAAATACTAGTAGCATCCAATGGGAGATCAAATAACTTAGACAGTAGCTTCCGTAGCCATACTTCCTCACAACCAGCTGAATAGGATACAACATACTCTGCCTTAGCTATACTCAGTGATACGCAGGACTGCTTCCTGCTAAACCAAGAGATCACACCTGATCCCATACTGAAGCAGCACCCAAATGTGCTCTTCCTATCTGTAGCACTGCCAGCCCAATATGAATCAACATAACCCTGTAGATTAAACTTTTGATTCGCTTCATACTTGAGCCCATAATCCACTGTACCCTTCAGGTACCTCAGAACATGCTTTACAACAACTAGGTGAACACTCCTCGGATCCGTCAAAAATTGGCTCAATGTGTTCACAGCAAAGCAAATGTCCGGTCTCATGTTCGTCAGGTACATCAAGGACCCAATCATCTGACGATACATAGAGACATCAACCGGATCAGATGAAGCATCGCATAGAAGCTTCAGATTCGATGCCATAGGTGTGGCCATGGCCTTGCAATCCATCATCCCGAATCTCTTCAGGATATCTACTGTGTACTTCCCTTGACCAAGGAAGATCCCACCTGCACTCTGCCACACCTCCATACCTAGGAAATAATGCATCATTCCCAAATCTTTCATATCGAACTCAGCAGCAAGCTTCCTCTTCGTATCTGCAATCAATTTGTCATCTTTTGTTACAAATACATCATCCACATACAAGAGTAGAATCACAGGATTCCCTTCCTCAATCTTGTAATAAAGGTTGGAATCCACTTTACTCTTGGTAAAGCCCAAACTAGATAGGAAACTTTCCATCCTACCATACCAAGTTCTTGAAGCTTGTTTCAAGCCATACAAGGCTTTCTTCAATCTGCACACATATGAGCCCCTGTCCTGTATTTCAAAACCGAGTGGCTGCTACACATATACTTCCTCTTCAACTACACCATTCAAGAAAGCAGTCTTGACATCCATCTGGTGTATTTTCCATTTCATTGCTGCAGCCAGAGCAAGTACTGTTTTGATGGAACTATACCTGGCTACAGGTGCAAAAGTTTCTTCATAATCTATTCCCTCTTTTTGAGAGAAGCCACGAGCTATGAATCTTGCCTTGTATTTCTCTACACTGCCATGTGCATCATGCTTGATTTTGTAGATCCATTTGGAAGTCACAATAGACTTCTCTTTAGGTCTTGGGACAACATCCCAAACATCATTCTTCATTATTGATTGGTATTCCTCAACCATGGCATCCTTCCATTCTTTCTTTTCCGTTGCTTCTTCATAACTAGAAGGCTCTTTGTTCATAATGTCACAGAGTAAAGCAACATAGCTGGTATGTGATCTGGTTCTCTTCTTTTCTCTGTGTTCCTCTTCTGGAATGCCAAATATTTTTGCATCTTGAATGAGCTCTCTAGCCCATGAAGGTTTCCTCTTGTGAGATTTATCCTCATGGGGTGGATCTACAGGTTCTTGCAGATCTTCAAACTCACGAACAACTTCTGGAACTGCTTCAGTCATAGTAGTGTCTTGAAATCTAGTTTCCTTAGGTTTTTCATAAACTTCGATTGGTGCCTTCGTTGATTTGATAAATGTTGAGTTTTCATCAAATGTCATATCCCTGCTGACATCAATCTTCTTGAACCATAGAAATTATATTCTGTAAGCCTTCGAGCTTTCACTGTAACCCACAAAGATACCCTTCTTTCCTGAAGGATCTAGTTTGGTCCTCTTTTCCTTTGGGACATGAGTGAATACTGGACAACCAAATATTCTGAGATGGCTGACTTCAGGTTTCTTACCAGAAAAGACCTCTTATGGTGTCTTGTTGTCCAATATCTTGTGGGGTGTTCTGTTCTGCACATATACAACTGTTCTAGCTGCTTATGCCCATAGATGCATAGGTAGATCCTAGTCATGGAGCATTGCTCTTGCTGCTTCCATGATTGTTATGTTCTTCCTTTCTGCAACTCCATTCTGTTGTGGATTGTAAGGAGCAGTCAACTCCTCTTAATCCCTGAATCACTGCAAAGCTTCTTGAAGTCACTTGAGGTGAATTCTCCACCATTGTTGGATCTGAATGTTTTGATCTTCTTGTCAGTTTGATTCTCCATCAAGGTTTTGAATTCCTTAAACTTATCAAACACCTCATCTTTGTTCTTCAAGAAGTATACCCAAGTCTTCCTAGAGAAGTCATCAATAAATGAGACATAGTAAACATACCCACTTAGAGAACTAGATGACATAGGACCACATACATCTGAGTGGATGATTTCCAAGATGTCTTTTGCCTTGCTTTCAATGCTTGGGAAAGCCTTCTTAATGTTCTTACCTTTTGCACATCCTTTACAAACACCTTCATGTTTGGTATTGATTTCAGGAAAACCCTCTACAGCCTTGCTTGCAATTGGAAGTGCCCTATAGTGCATATGAGCAAGTCTTCTATTCCAAAGTTCACTTGGCTCCATGGATTCATGTACCATGACATGTTCAGGTTGTCCCTTCAATTTATACAAACATCCCTCTTGCTCTCCAATCACTACTGCATCATCTATGTTCTTTTCCTTTGGCCACATTAGGACTTGGCCATCGACAAATGCAGCCCTCATACCTTTTGCATCCAATGCAGAGATAGAGAGTAAGTTCTTCTTGAGCCCAGGTACATAAAGAACTTCTTTCATCTTCAAAGATTTTCCAGAATCTAGGTTGTAGGAGGCTTCACCACTTCCTTTGATTGGGTATTGATAATCATCCCCAAGTTTCACCTTATGGGGTGATTCATGTTCAGATAGATTCACAAAAGATTCCTTAAACCCAGTCATGTGTTTGGAATCCACACTATCAATCAACCAATCATTACAACCATGGGAGATGGTACCTATGAGAGCAGAGATCAGAACATACTCTTCTTCACTTGATGAGTTATCATCACTTTCTGCCCTAGCCTTCTTCTTGGGTGGTTCATCATCCTCGGCAGCATGAGCATGAAACCTTCTTTTGATGCACTTCTTATTGTTGTTGGATTTGTTGTTGTCCTTCTTGTTCTTGGGACAATTTATGGCAATATGTCCTTTCTCATTACAGGTGAAGCATATTCTTCTTTCTTTGAAGTGATGTGAATATTTCTTGGAGTGAGATGGCTCTCTCTTGGACTTCCCTTTCTTGGTGTGAGCTATGAGAGCTTGATCTTCATTCCCCATCTTTTCTTCTCGTGCCACAAGCCTTGCTTCTTCTTGTAAGCATTCTTCCCATAGTCTACTGAAGGAAATCAACTTCTTTCTTGCACAGATTCCTTGAATGAAGGAGTCCCATGACCTAGGTAAGCCATTCAGAGTGGTCATGACAACTTCACCATTCTCTACCATTTCATCCACTGCTTCTAGTTGTTCCTTGATCTGGGAGACTCTTGAAAAATAAGATTGAATGGTTTCTCCATTCTGAAACTTTACCCCTTTCAATTCGTTCCACAGGGTCATCTTCCGATTTATGTTCTTCCCTTCAAATAGCTTGGTCAAAGAGTCAAACATCTCTTTGGGTGTCTTTAGAGAAGACACATGGGGTATGAGATGGTCTTTGATAGAATCAACAATGATTCTCTTTGCCTTGACCAAGTTCTTCTTATGCAATACTTTAGCCTCTTCATCCTCTAGGATAGGGATGTCTTCTTTTATATATGAGTCTAACTCATTCTCTTCTAGGATTAACCCAATCTTATACTTCCAAGCTCGGAAGTTATCAGCCCCTTCAAGCTTATCCTCAAGCTTGGTGTGGTGAGACATCTTAAAGAGTACTTCAAATGGAAATAGAAAAGATTTAGGTCTTACCACTTGAATTGCTGAAAACTGGATCTGGTCCTGGATTAGGGTTTGTTGGAAAAACCCTAAAAATTCAAAATGTGAATTTCAAATTTCTGAAAGGATAGAAAGATGCGCCTTGATGAGCTGATCATCCTAGTGCATTTAGAATTTGAGATCAGCAAAGCTTTACCCTTCAAATTTGTCTTTTTTTCCTCCCGGGTTCATTGGGGAGAGCCCTGAATTAGGGTTTGCATTTCCCAGAGATCTACCCAGCCAAAAATCTCGATCCAAAGCTCTAAACTTCAATTTTTGCAAGGAGCTTCCAGCTTTGTCTTCAGATTTTAGAAATTCCTATTTTTGTGTAAACCCTAATTTTTAGGGCCAAATCTGAAAAAGATCAGAATTGAATTCTGATTGGACAGATAGATGCGCCTTGATGAGTAGAGTCAATATACTATACTGCTTTTCCAAAATCTGTGGAGAGAAACCCAATAAACAAGAAACTCTAGTTTTTGTCACTGCAAAATGTCTTCTTCTCAGGTTAGCTCTGATCCCATGTTAAATTTTGAGCATTAATTCACAATAATCTAGGATCTTTACTGAGAGAATAACATATACAGTATATCAATGCATGACAATCGCAATAAGTATGACAAGCATCACAAGAATCAAAAGCATAAGAGACAAGAGACACAGAGTTTCCGTGGGGAAAATCCTAAGGTGAAAAACCCCACAACTTCCTCAGAGATAGAGAGAGCAATGGCTCAACCAAAGTACAACCAAAATACACTGAGATAGTCTCCTAGTAGCAGATGATCCTCCTCCTCACTAGTGCACCACTTTCTGAGTGAGAGAGATGTACTTTTCCGAATGATCTAAATAGAGATCACCTGATCTCTATTTATACTAACCTGTTTTCCTAGTGACCTTATGGGGCCAACTTGTCTAGCTAGGTACATCCACATTATAATATATATTTCAGGGCCGACCCCACACATGGTGGTCTAATAACCCATCGGAAAGTACACACACTTGCGACACTTGTCAATCCACATGACGACACTTCCTTATAGAGGAATGACACATCTCTTATAAGGGTACAATAAATATATATAAAATACACAGATGAAATACATTCCGAATTTACATATACATCAACAAGACATAGAGTTTCTGTGGGGAAAACCCTAAGGTGAAAAACCCTACAACTTCCTCAGAGATAGAGAGAGCAATGGCTCAACCAAAGTACAACCAAAATACACTGAGATAGTCTCCTAGTAGCAAATGATCCTCCTCCTCACTAGTGCGCCACTTTTTGAGTGAGAGAAGTGTGACTTTCTGAATGATCAAAATAGAGATCCCCCGATCTCTATTTATACTAACCTGTTTTCCCAGTTACACTATGGGGCCGACTTGTCTATCTAGATACATCCACAATATAATATATATTTCAGGGCCGACCCCACACATGGTGGTCTCATAACCCATCGGCAAGTACACACACTTGCAACACTTGTCAATCCACATGACGACACTTCCTTATAGAGGAATAACACATCTTTTATAAGGGTACAATAAATATATATGAAATACATAGATGAAATACATTCCGAAGTTACATATACATCAACACTAACTATCATGGCCCTAAAGTCTCTCTCATCCCATCAGTTTGGGTTCATCACCTCGGTAATTGAAGTACACTCACAGTAACATATTTATATTTAGCAATAATAATATAAAATAAAAATAACTAACCATTATGGAAAACTTCTAAAAGTTTTTATGACTTTCAAAAGTAAGATCTTTCAGGTGGTTAATAAGTGTTCACAAATCTTCAAAAACAATATTTTATATAATGTTGTGGAACTTGTATAATCTTATTCAAAATCTAAAATGAAATATTCTTAAGGAAAAGGATGAACTCATTGAATATTGGAAAGACATGGGTAGTTTTGTAATCAAGCATGGTCTTCTTAGATGACTGAAAGTAATTGAATCAAGCAACAATGGAACCGTAAACATGTAATTTGTTTGAAAAATGGTAGCTTTTAGTCCTACTTGCAACTAATGCTACTTTTGGACAATTACTTGTAATCTTGACATAGGGTATTTATTGCATAACATAGATTTTCAATCATATTGACACAAAGAAAAGTAGGGCTTTCTTTATATTATCATGACATAGTTACAAAGAATTTATTTTCAATCTTTATGACAATTTGAATGGATAGGCCCCACTCATAGCCAAATACGTTTGAGATATTTACAAATCTTCGGAGTATGGGGGACCATATATTTCTCGAAATACATTGGATTTAGTGCTCCATGCCTTTGAATAAATAGAGCTCAGGACCACGTGTCTATTATGATGCATGTGGATGTCTATGCGGGTTTTGACAAGCCACTATTCATTGTATTTAATGTAGTACTCAAGGATTTGATCCTCAGTAATCTTTGTCTGCAAAATATCTTTGACTTGTTCGAAAGAGTCTCCAACATCCCATTTTAGATTATAAATAACAGTTGGTTCTAATGCTGTCAGGTTGATGCTGAATGACTGCCACCAGTCTCTCATCCAATCCGAGACAACGTAGAATGTAGCTGTATCCTCATTGATATCATGTGTACTTTGAAGTCCAAACTTTAGCATGGTATAATATGTTCTATCTGTATTTTCTTTTCTCAAGAATTGCCACCATAATTTTTTATATTTTTCATAAGTGTGTGTAGTACTTGGAAACCGGAGACTAGCATTTGATGTGGCCATGCTTTCAAAGAACGTATCCAGTTAATATAGTAGTATTGATGGTCTAGTTGTAGACTGGGATGATGTGTAGAGACTTCTGTTGTGATTAAGTTAACATCATGGTAGAGGTGTGTTAACCAATTGCTTGCATCAGCTGCTTTTATGAGGGAGTTGTTGTAAATCATCTCTGGTACAATACTGGATCCCATAGGAATTCTTCTAAGTTCTGGCACTAGTCTAATAAAAGCATCAGATCCCTGTAAGTTAGCATCTAATACTTCAGTATGTCTGAACTCCCACCTAGGTTTCCATGTTTGCATATAATCCAACCAACTCATATTATCATTAATTTTATAGATATGGTGTTTTCCTTCGGTCCAAGCAGAGATTTCCATGTTTACTTGTGGGTTATGGTCCCACTAGATTCCGCTTTGACCTTCTTCGCTCGCTTTCCTCGGGATCGCTTTCACCAGGCTCGCTTGTTTCAGGCTCACTTGCTTCAGGCTCTCTTGTAAAAAATTAACATCATACTTCTGTGTCAAATATTCTCTTGTTAAATAGTCAGGAATGCTTTTTTCTTTCCCAGAAATGTGCTCATGAATAGTACAGTTAAAACATCAAAACAATGCTTGCCATCTTGCTAACTTTCCTTTTGTTGTTGCAATTTTTAGTGTGTTTTTTAGCACAAATGGAAGACTAGACCAATCTGTTCTTATGATAAATTCATGGTTCAACAAATGAATCTGGAGCTTTTCTATGCATCTCAGTGCTACAAGGATTTCTTTATCGACATTGGAATAGTTCTGCTAAGTTTTACACCAAGTTCTTGATGCAAACTGGACTATTTCCTCTTCTTTAGGTTTTCTTACCTATTTTAGAACTCGTCCCCATCCTATGTAAGAATCTTCTATTTCTATAATGTTGGGAAGGTTAAAATAGATGACATGCAGTATGGGTAACATTTTTACCTTGCTTTTATATTCGAGACGGTTGTTTTTCAAAGTGTTCACATTCTCATATGTGCACCAATTCATCTTGTAACAAAAGGATGGTCTGACCTAAGAAAGGAACCTTATGATGACTTATTATAAAATAGTGTATGCTACCCCATGTGTTTCCCATTAATCATATACCTTCTTAGTCCCATGTCCCTATCATGTTGTAACATCTAAAACTCTCAAGTTTAGTGGGAAAATCTACAAATCCATTCTCCACCTCTCAAGGATGGATTTATCCTAATATATCCTATTAAATGATGGAATTTGGATGGTTTTCATCAAGTCACTCATCACTATAGTACTTGGTAATTGAAGGTGTATAATTATTTTCGCACCTAGTCCCCACAATATCTCATATGTTGTTGAATACATATTTGTTTTTGTCCCGTAGTCAGGACACTTATTCTCCAAGATAATTTTCCTCACAAGTTCAATCGAGGAGTTCCACCACTCTTAAAATTCTTTACCAAAAAATATAATTTGATTACCAACAATTTTGTTTGACAGGACAAGTCTTAAATACTTAATTCAAATTATTTACCACATATTTGATTACTTAAGTCTTATAACCAACACATATTTGATTACCTGGGTGTAGACGTTTCCTGTAATATACTCATAAGAGTTACTTTTAGAAATGACTATGCCTCTTAGAGGCCAGACAACTCTAGGAACCCAGTGACCCTATTATAGGGTTAGTACAAACCAGAGAGAGAGAGATGACTGGGCTATGGTACGGTCAATCAAAGAAATTCAATGGCAGTCAAAAGGATCAATACAATCACAATAAAGATGAGCTGACAGCCAGCAGGCTGATGCCAAAGAGACTCATGACCTCTAGTAAGGTACAAGGACCAACCAAAGGGTACAAAAACCAACCAATAAGGTACAAGTTAAAAAGAAAAGAGTGGGTGAAAATTAGACTCATAACCCTTGGGACTAAGGGGGTGTACTACCTCAAATGTGGACAAAATACCATAGTTATACCCACAAGACCAAAAAAATAAAAGGCAGTACAAATCAAAATATAAATCAAGATCAGTAAAAGACCCAAAAGGTGAGAGGCAAGGTACCACAAAAAAATGAAAGGACCAAAATGAAAGGACAAGCTACCACAAGACCAATAAACAACAGGGTGTATGGACCAAAAGTAAATCAACCATTATGGGGAAGGTACAAATAAGGTCAAATATATATTGCAATAGCTCCTTGTAACTACCTATTATTTGGCATGCCAAAGAGATGGAAGGTCAAATAATGTCAAATATATGCAATAGCTCCTTGTAACTACCTCTTATATGCAATAGCTCCTTGTAACTACCTCTTGTAACTCAAATAGGACCACCAAAAGGTATGATAGAAAGAAAACTTCCTAACTAAGGTCTGTAGGGTGGTACAAAGTGGGTATAAAGACTCATAACAACTTGAACAAAGGGGGTGTACCTCAAATGTGGACAAACTACCATAGTACCCACAAGACCAAAAACATAAAGGTGGCACAAATCAAAAGATAACCCAAGATGAGTAAAAGACCCAAAAGGTAAAAGGAAAGGCACCACAAAAATATTATAAAAAAAATGAAAGGACCATAAGACAATCAACCAAGGTGGGGTACAACCAATCATCTCTCTCTCAAAAGTACCATTGTTCCATATAACCTGAAATTCCATCATCATAGTAAATGGAAAAGTCCCCACGAATGATGTGATCATGTGGTCCTCTAGACTACTCCTAAGGTCAAGCGTTAGTGGCTCCATCAAGGGGTGTTCAGTCCCTTGAGAAGACCATCTAACTCAACCATATTGAAGACCTAGGAGAAGAGGACATCACACATCATCAGATAATTGGTAACTGACCATGTAAGAACTCAAAAACCCTAAAGCAACCGAGCGTGCAGAAGGGGAGATAGGAAAAGACAAGGCTTGCAAGCCAAAAAAGTAAGCTTAAAAAACTGTACTCAGACTAGTGTCACAATAAGCGAGCTGAAACAAAAGTGGTCAGAATGCCAATAAGTAGCACTAAAAAGAAAAGGACCCTCTAAAAAGGTGAAATAGCAAGCAAACCTCCTAACTAGGAGCTGGAGACCTTGACAAATCGTAGCCTTCGCAAGGTGATGAAATCCAAGTCGAACAATACGAAATGAGAGACCAATAATGGAAGGATATCACTCTACCGAAATGGATCCTGGGTAAAAGAGCCCTAGAAGAAAAATCACTAAGATACCTCGTTCATGACACATCGGAAAAGGTTTTCGGCACTTCTGTCTTATCGCCCCTGTATCACCATCATGGTAGAGTACAAGGAATACAATGGATCGATATGCCTAAGGTACTAAGTGGAGTGCGGCATTCCACAAAGTCCATCTAGAATCAATCCTCGCGGCTTAACCCCTGAAAAAACAGGAGGCCCCTCCACAAACTAGTCGATGAACATGTCAATACATACTAGAGTATTTTAGTACCCTAGAGGACAACAACTATGTCTCAGATGAAAATGACAAGGGAGAATTATTTGGATGCCTATCCCTAGTGTCCTACCTAACTGTTAGGATATTCCTATACTCCATCCTAGTCCCACCAGTATTTTGATCATTTACATTTTCAGTCATGCATGAACCTTTAAGGTTTGCATGCATTCTAGGGTTTGCATGCATCCCAGTCATCAGTCCATCACCTAGCCCTCAGTTAGCCAGCCCCCAGGAGCTTCTCACTATTCAGTTTTAGCCCTCTAGTTGTTTAATGCACCCTTCTTCCTTGATTTTAGGGAGCAAGTCACCCTCCTTCACCTACCAGTCCAGTTGTCTTCAGTTTACACTCAGTTACACTTAGTTACACTCAATTACACTCAATTACAGTCAATTACACTCAGTTACACTTAGTTACACTGAGTTACACCTACCAGAGTTAGTTTGACTGATGGTTGACAGTTACTTAAGCATTGATGACTCCACTGATGATGATGAAGACTTCCAGTTGTGCTCCGGTGATCATGAGGACACCTAGTTGTGCTCCGATGACACTCTATTGATATTATGATCACTCTGAGAGGCTAATTCGAATTGCCACCTTGGGCATTCGAATCCTCTCTACCATTGTACTATTTATTTGTCCATATTGTGATTAATTAACTAATGTGTGTGAAGTATTATTGCTTCTATATGAGTTCTACTGTACCATATTATTCTGTTGTATTGTTCATTCTTCTTCTATTTTCCTGCTTAATCATAATTACTCTTGTGAGGTACACATCATCTCTTAGATCTGCTGTGAGTATTTTCACACTAACTACCAATTATTTTTATCCTCAAGCGAGGTTAAAGTGTGTTGAGTTAGCAAGTTAAATTTTAATGGTTGTATTACTAAGTTGGGTGATGGAAGTGAAACTCGTGGTGTGATGACTGACTCAAACCATGCAAATTCATATGAATCAAATAAGCCTTTGCTTTCAATGAATGCTAGCTAAGGTAAGGAGAGAGTTATTTCAAACTATAAATACTCTTTCAAATTAAATGAATCCAACAATAACTTTCTTCTACTTCTAATGAGTAAAATGCATGACAATGTTTAAACCTTAGCAAGCATAAGCATGACATTGTGATATTGTGCATAGTCACCAAAAGATGAAAACCTCAAGAATTGTAGTCATTCAGTGTAGAGTCTATGTAGTTGTATCAATTGAGTTTTTTAGTCTACATGTTGAGTCAATAAGTGTCATCATGATAGAAGTTCATGATCAAAATTTAGAAATGACAGAGTTTTGTCCTATTATTTTCAATGTATTTGTTTGTGGTCCTCTCATCCTTCAGATATCCCATGTATGGATAATCCTATCTAATAGACAATTTGAAAGGAAAAGGAATAATCTACATCTCAAGATTAATGCTGAGGTTTCTTTAGATATTGGCATCCTAGTGACATCACTACAATGGGAATTTTGGATATTATTAGAGAATGAAAAAGGAAATCACCAGTTTGTCAAGTGAGGAAGGAAATCACCAGTTTGTCAAATAAATTGACCTCCTGTCACCTTTAATTTTCATTTACTGGATTGATGATTCAATGGGTTTCCTATCTAGATTGAATGATTTATGGTCTAGACAATGATTGGCATGCAAAAGCAAGGATATTTAATCCAATAAATAGTTTAAGGTATGCTTGATAATAATCTCCATAAATAGTTTAAGGTATGCTTGATAATAATCTCCGTGACAACAAAGTGATATTTAATCACAAGATAATTTTTGTGACTTGCATGATTACAATTACTAGTTATAAGGATTAATTGATATAAGAATTCTATAGCCTCGAGAAGGATTAATTATGTTCGTGCTTTCATTTCTACATTTGATTCTATTTCTCTTCATTCCTTGAATTATGCTCTATATACCAAAACAGAGCATTGTTGTAGAAATGTTCATATTTTAAGAAGTTGAGCACATAACTACAGCCTAAGTTACAACACTTGTGGATATACTAAGTATAATTTGTCTTTTGATTTTAGAGTAGATATGATATGGTCCTGCACATGTAGTGCTTTCATTCCACAAGTCTACAAATCCCAATTGATAATTGAAATGTAACATGAATTCAATCATATAGTTTGACTGAAACTAGTGTTGTTCCTTTGCTGTTCAAGGCTATGGATAGCTTTTAAATCATGAAATGCAATACCTCCTATTCCACCAACTACATCAGAATGTTCTATTCCCAGAAGTAGACCCAATTTCGAGAGAAATCTATCCTTCCAAATTCGATGAAGACCAATACTCATTATAATATTAATGATGTCATATTTTGAGGCAACACTACTGAAAACATCACCAACAATTCTGCTCTTCTCCTGTTTAGGAACTTCTTTAAAACATAAGCTAGTGGATGTCATTCGTTAATCTAGTGGTTCACCTAGCGATTCACCTAGATCTTAATTCTATTGTCCCCAAGATGCTTTTGGAGGTACTCTTTTTTTGCATAACCATGCTCCATATCTTCATATTGTGAAAATATCATTGTCTTGGGGTATCTCTGCTACCGAGTTTAATACTTATTTAAGGTTGCTATGAATCCCCTTGGTCAATTTTCATTTATCCTACAGGATACTAGTGAATCAAAAGTAAAAGATTTCACCAAAATATGCCTGGAGTTGTATTAGCTCTAGGTATAGACAACAATAAACTGGGAAACATACCGTAAATAAATTTGTCCCTAAAAATGGATCTGGGATGGGTATGTGGAATGAATACGTTTTTTTGTCAACCTTGTAATTTTGTGAAGTATGATTCCTTTTGGTATCAGAAACCATCGCTATAAAGGCTAATGCAAAAGGAAGGAAATGAATACCACTAAGCTGTAAACATGAAGACAAGTAATATTGGACGACTATTTTTAGTTCTACTTGAATAAAAAATATGTTGTAACTTTCTTAACAATAGTTAAAAACTAAAAGCCAATAAATGTTCTCATTAAAAAATTAATCATGTTAAACATGGTTGGGATCATCAATCACTGTCACGATATCCTGTAAACCCTGAAGTTCCAAAAAGGCGCCCTGTTGTTTTATTCCAAAAGTGCCTAGTGTGATTTTCATCTACAATTTTTCCTCTTGAAGACAAAAGTCTGTCCATTAACTAACTCAGGTATTTGAAGGCATCTTTGCAAATTTCAAGTTTTCTATAAGCAAGGCCTCCATCTTAAGGCAAGGCTGAAGATGCTTGGTTTGTAGAAATTATGGACTAGATTTCTTTTGGGTTCCTTGTGTGACATACATATTTTGACTCACACATAAAAAAAGGGTTTCTTATGGATATGTTATATGCATCACTCTTCTGTCAATTAATACGTCTTGGTCCACGACTCCACTCTTTAACAATAGAAACAACAGTTGAACAAATTTGTCACTCCAAACAGGTCCTAGGATCAGACTTTAACAATTGGTATGAAGCATCCATATACTCTTGTATTGAAGAACCTAGGATGAAAACCTAATAATAGTGACTCTACAATATGTATATAAAAAGAGAAGGAAGGCAAATAACACCAGTTCAACTTGAGAAGGAGTAACAAGATTGGTTAAAAGCTAATGCAATACATAGATGAAGTTTGGAAAGTGTGAGGTGTTACATTTAGGCTCAAAAATATGAAAGTTGATAAGTGGAGCTTTACATGTTTAGAAACAACAGCTGGAGCATGCTTAAAGAAGTGCAAAAATAATAATGATCACATTTAAATAATAATGATCAAAGATGAAATGATACAATGGTACAATGAAAATGATGCCTTTCGATGGAATGATACAACGAAAGCCAATTTTAAGAAGATGGAGATTTTAAAACAAACCATAATAGCCTGAAATATTTCCTAAACTAGAACAACAAAAATGGGTAAGCAAAATCGAAGTTCCGTTTTCTGTCGAGGCGACTTATAAATTGATTTAACTTTGACCACAATGGCACCAACCGCAATTTTAGGCCTGTAAAATTCTATTCCTTTTCTATATATATGTTTCCAATCCGTCAAATGTTTTGTTACTTTGCACCCTAGGGCCACTTTCTGGAAATTCTCATCTTCAAGCCGCCTCGACATAAAACGAAACTTCAATTTTGCTTATGCATGCATGCTCTACTAGAGGAATTGAAGAAATCCAAAGGGAAGAATGCGTTGCAACAAAAATACTAGAATAATTTAAGAAAGAGAAACATGAAGACCATGAAATAATGCAACTTCAAGAAATACTAGTTAATCATGTTTGGAATAATGCAACTTCAAGAAATTATGCTTGCTGATCTAGATTGAACCTCATGGATGTTTTCCAAATAAAGCTGAATCTTCTATTACGAAATTTCACATAATTTTAAAAGATCGAGTTCAAGAGTCATATAAACGGATTTCCTTTGACTGAATGGTAATGATTTATCACCTTCATTTATGCCACTAGAACTCCCATCAATCATATTATGGTCATGCTCATTTTCCTCAGTTCCTCTAAATTTTATAGCAGACAGACTACTATCAACTAAGCTCAAAGTTTGATTGTCTACATTCCCAGTTGCCACTGATGCTTCTAATTTTTTTGGAATCACAATAGGGTCCTTTGTGTGATATTCTTGTTTTTTCCTAAATTTTACATCATCTTTGATCAAAGAGTAGTTTACTTCAGCATTGGTCTACTGGACATCTTGAAATCCAAATCTAATTGGTAACTGATAAAAATCTACTGAGATTTAGCATGAAATTACAGATAGAATCTAAGCACATGTGTGTAGAGATGAATGAAGGATTCATGAACAAGAACCCGACGAGTTTTGGTATCTATCCATAGTGTTTTATGCAGAGAAAGCATGGCCAAGAATGGAGGGTCACTGTGTGCGTAGGAGGAAGTTCGATGGTGCAAGATTGGTCAATTAATAGAACCCTGTAGAGTGTTTGGATAACTTGGCACACTAAGATAGATCCTTGGGTTTGGACAGGCCTTAGTCTTGGGCTTTTCATCACCTGACAATCTAGATGCAAGGGAATATGGCACTCCAGCTTCCCAATTGAATAAATGAAAAATATAAAAAAATTGTAATGTATGCAATTCACAACTCTTGCATAGAGTTTTCAACCTCTTTTATTTTGCTATGGATACGCATTACCCAGGATAAAAATACCATTCAATATATAAAATTTAGGG
>BSBM01000684.1:4975000-4995000 GCA_027924585.1 Larix kaempferi | reverse complement strand
GTGCTCCGATGACACTCCAGTGATCCTTTGATCACTCCATGAAGGCTAATTCGAATTGCCACCTTAGGCATTCGAATTCCTCATGCATTGTATTATTTATATGTCTATTTGTGATTAATAACATAGTATGACCGAAGTATTATTGCTTCTATCTGAGTTCTACTGTACCATATTATTCTGTTGCTCATTATACTGCATGTATCACTCTTCTTCTATTTTCTTGCTTAATCATAATTATTCTCTTGTGAGATACATCATCTCTTAGATCTGCTGTGAGGATTTTCACATGGTATCAGAGCATGTTGAGAGTATTGTTTATCTCCATTCTTGAGAGTTTTTTTTGCAGGTTATTACCAAGATTTCGAGTTCAGCAGTTGCAGCAGTTTCTGCATTTTTGCAGCAGTAGCAGTTGCAGTTATTCTATATTGTTTTTGCAGGTCTTCTACAACTTCATGAATTTAGAAGAAATTACTCCTCTTTCTCCATTCAACTATGATGAATGGAAACCAAGAATGATAGCATATTTGAAGAGCCATGATCTCTTTGATTGCTATTTTGAAAGAGAGTTCGAATCCTCTACAAAGAAGATTAAATGGTTGAATAAAGGTGACATGCACATTGGAAGAATGAAGCTTACTATGACTGATTACATATTGTACCCGACCATCTTTGATATTGAAACTCCAAAAGAGTTATGGGCTCATTTGGATGAAAGATTCGGCAAAAAGAATGATGGATTTGGTCCAAATCCCTTCAAAAGCAAGCAAGTTGATGCATTCGCTCCACTTGATGGTCTCTCAAATCATGATGCATTCGCTCCTCCTGATGGTCTCTCAGATCATGTTGCATTCGCTCCCCTTGATGATCTCTCAGATCATGAACCAGTATCATCTCATATTGAAGTTGTTGACAAAGAACTTGCAGATTCTCCGCTCATGCTCAAACTTTCTTCTCTTTCTGTGCCAGTTCACACTCTAGATATTGCAGAAGGTCCTAAATCCTCTCTTGCACCAGAGTTTGTTGCTTTGCATCATGATCACATGATTATTTCGGAGGTAACATCAGCTATTGGAGGTAATGCATTCGCTCCTCTTCAGCAGACATCTCTTATTTACTACTATATGATCATTAGCACATGCTTTCAGAAGGTTATTGAAGAATATGGCCATTGCCACCCGCTTGAGATAATTTCTCATGCATATGATAGTTTTGATCTCACCCTTGCTGGTTCAAAGGGGATCTCAAGAAACTGTTTTGAAAGTCTTAAATCTGATTTTGATTTCAAGCAAACATGTAATAGTTCTTTTTGGCATAATCTCACCCATGGTGGTTCGAAGGAGAAGACAAAGGACTATATGCACATTCAAAAAATTTGATCCTACCTCAGCTGCTTTGAATCACAGGTTCAAGGATCATTCTAATACTGTTGGATTTGTTCTCATCACATTCGATCTGAAGAGCAAGTACAAGCACATGCTTTTTTGAGCATGATCCACTTCTTCCCAAGAAGAAGATACCTCTAGACATATGACCAAGCATCACACATGCTTGAGTTTGGAGCTTTTATTTTTTTATGTGTGCCTTACAGTCTATTTTTTGAGGAGGGGGTATGTTTCCCATGAAATTTTCCCACTTCCTTGGTTTATTGATTGTTATTATTCATTGTATTGGGTGACCTTTGGTCTTAGTTACCAGGGCCCAGGATGGATTAAGGGGGGGTGTTAGGATATTCCTATACTCCATCCTAGTCCCACCAGTATTTTGATCCTTTACATTTTCAGTCATGCATGCACCTTTTAGGGTTTGCATGCATTTTTCATGCATCCCAATCATCAGTCCAACACCTAGCCCTCAGTTAGCCAGCCCCCAGGAGCTTCTCACTATTCAGTTTTAGCCCTCCAGTTTCTTAATGCGCCCTTCTTCCTTGATTTTAGGGAGCAACTCACCCTCCTTCAGCTACCAGTCCATTTGTCACTCAGTTACACTCAGTTGCAGTTAGTTACACTCAGTTACACTTAGTTACACTCAGTTACAGTCAGTTACACTTAGTTACACTCAGTTACAGTTAGTTACACTCGGCTACATTCAGTTACATTCAGTTACACTCAGTTACATTCAGTTACACTCAGTTACATTGAGTTACACTTAGTTACATTGAGTTACACTCAGTTACACCTACCAGAGTTAGTTTGACCGATGGTTGACAGTTACTTGAGCATTGATGACTCCACTGATGATGATGAAGACTTCCAGTTGCGCTCCGATGATCATGAGGACACCTAGTTGTGCTCCGATGACACTCCAGTGATCCTTTGATCACTCCATGAAGGCTAATTCGAATTTCCACCTTAGGCATTCGAATTCCTCATGCATTGTATTATTTATATGTCCATTTGTGATTAATAACATAGTATGACCGAAGTATTATTGCTTCTATATGAATTCTACTGTACCATATTATTATGTTGCTCATTATACTGCATGTATCACTCTTCTTCTATTTTCTTGCTTAATCATAATTATTCTCTTGTGAGATACATCATCTCTTAGATATGCTGTGAGGATTTTCACAAAGGATTGGTAACCTCCATGGAAGATAAAGAGTCAAAGTGGAATTTTGTTGACATTTGGGCTAGATTCCCTAGCCCCTATGACAACTATGACAAATTGAAGACCTGACCTCTGACATCTGACCACTATGACATGTCAGCACCAAAAATAGGCTCAAGGAAGGTGAATTTGGGATTTGTAGAAGCCAAAGAGACTCAAAATCGAATTTGGGAGAAGATGGAAGGTTGGAACTAGGAGACAAGTGGCAAATGTGGAATATTTCCTAAATGGAAATCTATTGAATCTATTGAGAGGATTTAGACCCTTAGAAGGCTAATGTTGGTTATAAAATGTAGAAATGAAGTATGAGAATGGCTTTTGATGATTTGAGAAAAATTGCATTTGTGAAGAGAGAGCTAGTGGATGACTAGTTTCTTGCCTTAGCCAATTTCGAGGGTGAAAGATTCCCATCCAAGTTGGTGTTTGGAGAGGCCACTCAAGTATTTCATGGTGATTTAATGTAGTTTGTATTTGTAGGTAGAATCTACAGTAAGTTTCATGGTTTGGTTTAGTGCATCACTTTCTCTCCATTGTTTCCAGTTTTGAAGGCATATTCATGCTCCTTGAGGGAGGGCGTTTTTGGTGAGCACTTGTGCTTCTTGAGAGATCTTATCATTACATATTTATAATGGTAATAGCTTCATATCCTCTATTATTAATATTAATAAAGTATCAGGTCGAAATACCCACTAGTTGTATGCAAAACTATTGATTAATGAGCAAACAATGTCCATTTCCCCAATGCATTGATGTATGACACTATAATGTTGATTATTTCGAATGGATGGATGATTCTATGATATATTTGTGGTCAATATACTGAAATGGATGTCTTCTACAAGTTTCATGTACTTTACTTGAGCATTTGAAGCATTTTTACTCAGTTTAGTTGTATTGGGAGGTGAAATAGTGTAATTTCCCCAAGGGTCGAATTGGGGGTTTTTGTTGTTGAATGTGAGAGAGTTAGAACAGTAGTAAAAATAAATTAATGGTGAATATGAGACCTTAATCACATACTTAACACATTATATACCTCTGTTCATAAATTCGTGGGAGTTTGGAGGCATTTGGAAGGCCATTTGCAGTGTTACCCGGGGGGGTTTGATGCACAAATTACTAGTCAAAATTACATATATTGATCAGAATACAAATCAAGTTTGCAGAAGTACTTGGAGGGCCATAAAACATCCATTAACTTGATATTCAAGTCTAAATACAATTCATATGATCCTACAGAATATTTGGGAGCATTTGGGTTGATTTGGAGGTCAAAACAGTTAAACTAGTCAAAGGTCGAAATTGGGGAAAAAGTGGAAAAATTGGCATTTTAATAGAATTTTGAAAAAGGGTCATTACAAGTGGTATCAGAGCATGGTATTGGTACCTGATGGTATTAACAATAATCCAAACAAATAAAACACCACCCTTTGAATTAGTAGTTGAAGAAGTTTTGGTTGAAGAAGAGATAGTAGCAGAAAAAGAGTTTTTTTCTAAAACAATGGGTAGAGAGGAGGAGGAGAAAATAAGACATAAGGAGGAATTTATTGAAGCCTTAAAACCATGTTTTGAAGGAATTACCATGGTTATTCTAGATATGAATAAACAAATGATGAAAGGTTTCGAATTGTTGGGTAGCCAACTTTCAGGCAAAGGGATGATAGGAGATAATAGTGGTTCACACTCAGGGGAAAAGATGAAAGGGAATGAGCATATTTTCTCAAGTACAGGATCTCATAATAGACCTGATGAATTTCAAAGCACACAAAGGCATATTGCACCTAAATTTCTCACACCCAAAGAAGAGCCCAATCTTGAATTGGATTACAAGAAACTATTAAATGATTGGAATGATTTGAATGAAGAGTATAAAAGAGGTGTACCACTCAGTGACTACATTGATGCTATGCAAAAGATTAAAATGAAGGGAGACAATAGGAGTCCATTCCAAAACAAAGAATTGAATAGTGCTATCGGAAAAATGTCACTTCCTACTTTTGATGGTTCTTCTCAAAATTCTGCTAACACTTGGGTGCAAAAATTGGATGTATATTTTAAGCTGAATCCTATGTTGGAAGAGGATGCATTAAAAATGGCCATTTTGCATTTGGAAGGAGATGCCAATGAATGGTGGTTTCATGGGCTGAAAACCTTTGGTCATAATCAGGTTAAAACATATGGAGAATTTGTTGACAGGGTACTAGAAAGATTTGAACAAAAAGATCCAGAATTGCCTTTCAAAAAGCTAGCTCAATTGAAGCAAACTGGGTCCCCTACCGAATATATGTTGGACTTTCAAAAATGATCAATAAAGGTGGCTGAGGTATCTATGGGAAGATTAGTATTGTTTTTCACTTAAGGTTTGGCTGAACCCTTAAGAGGTTTGGTCAAATCCCACAAGCCAACTACATTAAAAGATGCAATGAGCTTGACTAGGGATCTCCAAAATATGCTTCCTAGAACAAGATTTCCTCCTAAGCCTAGCTACAAATTTGAAAAGAAACCTTGGAAAAGGGATGGATATGATAAGAAACCTTGGAAAAGAGAGTCATTTGAGAGGAATAAAAAATATGTACTAAACAGGGATGAACTTAGAAAAAAGAAATTGTGCTTCACATGCTTCCAACCATGGACACCGGGGCACAAATGTACCAAAGGAAAGGCTCAATACATATAATTATTTTCTGACAATGAGGGGTATGATGGGTGCATGGATGAAGATGGACATATTTTAGATCAAGAAGAGGCATATGAGATAGTAGTAGAAGATGAAAGATAAGAAGAAAATCAACCTTCACCGGACAAAGCAAGAATGGAAGTGCTTTCAGCAGTACCTCGCTATCATACTATCCGATGCAAAGGTGTGGAACAAGGACAAAGAATTTCAGTTTTGGTATATGGAGGAGCCACTCATAACTTCATTGATGCAAAGATGGTAGAGAAGAGAAAAATACCTATTGAACCATTTGATGGCTTCATAGTTGTCATTCCCAGTCACAACACAATGCAATGCAAAACATGGGTTCCAAAGCTGCAAGTCACTGTAGGTAACTATACTTTGTTGATAGTTTTTATGTGATTGATGTTGCTAATACTAATGTGGTTTTGGGAGTGCAATGGCTGTATTAAATAGGAGAGCATACAGTAAATTATCAAATTCCCGAAATGAAATTCCAAGATTCAAAAGGAGTACAAAGAATTGTGAGAGGGCAACACACTTATCCAAATCAAGTAGTAACTTGCAATAGTATGAGATCTATATTGAGGCATGGGGATATAGAATGGGCTGCTGAATGTCATATTACATCTCCCAAGTCAACTATAAATATTGTCAAACACCCAAAGGAGATAGAGACACTTTTGCAAAAATATGAAAAGGTTTTTAGAGACCTTCCACATGGTAGGCCACCGGATAGGGGGGTTGAGCACAGTATTATTTTGGAGGAGGGTACTTCACCCATTCAAATACCACCTTATAGACATCCTAAAAAGTTCAGAGTTGAGATTGAAAAAGCTATCCAAGAACTCCTAGAGTTGGAACTCATTAGACCAATCTCTAGCCCTTATGCTTCATCAGTAGTGCTAGTGAAGAAAAAAGATGGAACATTGAGAATGTGCATAGATTTTAGAGCCTTGAACAAAAAGACTATCAAGAATAGGTATCCTATTCCTAGGAGTGATGAGCTCATGGATGAGCTACATGGGGCCAAATACTTCTAAAAAATTGACCTTAGATGAGGGTATCACCAAATTCAAATGAAAGATGAAGATGTGCAAAAGATCGCTTTTCGATGTCATTTTGGCCACTTTGAATTTCTTGTCATGCCTTTTGGGTTAACTAATGCTCCAACCACCTTTCAAGCATGTATGAATAGGATATTTTGAAAGAAACTAAGAAGGTTTGTTTTGGTTTTCTTTTATGATATTCTCATTTACAGAAAAACATGGGAAGAGCATTTGCAACAGTTAGAGATTGTGTTGAAAATCCTGCAAGAAGAGTCCTTATTTGCTAAGTTATCAAAATGTGAGTTTGGGATGAAAGAACTACTGTATCTTGGGCACATTATCGGGCAAGAAGGAGTGAAGGTACACATGGAAAAAATCAGGGCTATCTTGGAATGGCCATCACCAAAAAATATTACCGAATTGAGAGGCTTTATTGGCATATGCACCTACTACAGAAAATTTGTGAAAGGGTTCTCCAAGTTGACTTCTCCACTCACTGATTTGACTAAGAAGGATGCTTTCAAGTGGGATTAAGAGGCTGAAAAGGCCTTCCAAAAAATGAAAGAGGTAATGAGTAGTTGTCCCATACTTGCACTTCCTGATTTTACTAAACCTTTTGTTGTGGAATGTGATGCTTCAGGTGGAGGAATAGGGGCTGTCCTAAAGTAAGGCCAACACCCCATAGCCTTTGAGAGTAGAAAGTTGCAGCCTCATGAAATAATTTACTCCATATATGATAAAGAAATGCTAGCCATTATGCATGCATGGGCCAAATTCAGACAATACTTGGTGGGCAGCAATTTTGTGGTGAAAACTGACCACAATAGTCTAAGACACTTTCTCACCCAAAAAGATATAAATGAAAGGAAACAAAATTGGGTAAGCAAGATTCAAGCTTATGATTTTGATATTGAATATGTCAAAGGAAAGAATAATATAGTAGCAGATGCTTTGTCAAGAAGGCCTTCTTTTTCTCTCATGGATATTGCCAAGGATTGGAAAAACATGCTAGTAGTTGAATATGCCAAAGACAAATTTGCTTGTGATGTGTTGGATGGAATCAAAGGGGATGATAATTATAGTATTTTGAATGGGCTGATATATTATAAGGGAAGAATTTATTTAGTTCATAACTCCAAGCTCAAGTACCGAATTTTGCAAGAAGCACATGATTCCCCACTAGCGGGCCATCTGGGGATCTTCAAAACTTATAGATAGTTGAGGCAAAGATTTTTTTGGAAGGGGATGAAGGAAGATGTTCAGAAGCATGTGAATGAATGTAAAGCATGTCAGCAAAACAAATCAGAACTTACATGTCCAACCGGCCTATTACAACCATTGCCCATTCCGGAGCAAAAATGGGACAGTATTTCCATGGATTTCATCACCGGATTGCCTAAATCCTTGGGTAAGGATTGCATCTATGTGGTAGTTGATAGGTTGACAAAATTTGATCATTTCTTTGCTGTTACATCATATTTTAGTGCTGCAAAAGTGGCTGATATTTTTTTCAAAGAAATCTTCAGATTGCATGGGCTCCCCAAGAGCATTGTCAGTGATAGAGATAGTAGATTCATGGGTGCTTTTTGGCAAGAACTTTTTAGATTGGTAGGCACTCAATTGACTCCAAGTACCAGATATCATCCACAAACTGATGGAAAAATAGAGAGGGTAAACCAATGGTTGGAAGGATACCTAAGAAACTATGTGGGAGGGCAGCAAAAAGCATGGGCAAAATGGCTACACTTGGGTGAGTTTTGCTACAACACCACTTATCATATGTCAATAGGAATGTCTCCTTTCAAAGCATTATATGGTTATGATGCACTTACATTTGTTGACATTATATTTGGTGATAGTAGAGCCCCAAAGGCTAAAGATTGGGTGGAAGAGAGCCAATAAATTTTAAAGCTCTTGAAGGACAATTTGCAGGTTGCTCAAAATCAACAAAAACAATATGTTGATAGGCATAGAGAAGAAAGAACTTTTCAAGTCAATGATTTAGTATATTTAAGGTTGCAGCCTTATAAACAAACATCTCTAAAAAGGAATGGAGCAGAAAAATTAAAACCAAGGTACTATGGGCCATACAAGGTAGTGCGGAAGGTTGGAGAAGTAGCATATGAACTAGAACTTCTAGAAGGGAGTAAAATCCACAATGTATTTCATGTTTCTTTTCTCAAGAAATATCTTGGTCAGCAAATCATCACTTCAGAAATACTTCCTCCTTTGGATGATGAAGGTCAGCTCACACTTGTTCAAGAAAAGATTTTGAAGACACGGGAAAGAAGGTTGAGGAGTAGAATCATCAAAGAATATTTAGTGCAATGGAAGGACTTAACAAATGAAGATGCCACAAGGGAAGAGGAGAATATTTTGCAGCATACAAATCTGAAATTTCTTTAGGACAAGCAATCTTGGGTGGGGAGGACTGTAATGTCCCCATTCAAATAAGTGCATAGTAAGACAATCCCATCAATCCTACTAGTTTCCTAGGTTGGATGGGCACATGTGGGATATAAGGAATCTAATAAATGATATTTAGACATTATAGGGGTTCAAGCATTTAATAAATATGGTGAATAAATAAATTAAAGATAAATTCTAAGTGGAAAGTGGTTTTGGAGACATATGGAGGTGGTGGGACCCACACTAGCTTGATTTTTCATAATACATGGTATCTCTCTTTTGCAAATTCGAATTAATGGGAATGTGAACACTCTTGGGTGAGTTGGTAAGTCATAAAACATGTCATTGAGCATATTAGGTCGAATTGGGAAGGATTGGTAACCTCCATGGAAGATAAAGAGTCAAAGTGGAAGTTTGTGGACACTTGGGCTAGATTCCCTAACCCCTATGACACCAATGATGGAGCATCCATGAAAGCTATGACAAATTGCAGACCTGACCTCTAACATCTGACCAATATGACATGTCATCACCAAAAATAGGCTCAAGGAAGGTGAACTTGGGAGTTGGAGAAGCCAAAGAGACTCAAAATCAAAATTGGGAGAAGATGGAAGGTTGGAACTAGGAGACAAGTGGCAAATGTGGAATATTTCCTAAATGGAAATCTATTGAATCTATTGAGAGGATTTTGACCCTTGGAAGGATAATGTTGGTTATAAAATGTATAAATGAAGTATGAGAATGGATTTTGATGATTTTGAGAAAAATTGCATTTGTGAAGAGAGAGCTAGTGAATGACTAGTTTCTTGCCTTAGCCAATTTCGAGGGTGAAAGATTCCCATCCAAGTTGGTGTTTGGAGAGGCCACTCAGGTCTTTCATGGTGCTTTAATGGAGTTTGTATTTTCAGGTAGCAGCTACAGGAAGTTTCATGGTTTGGTTTAGTGCAGCACTTTCTCTCCACCGTTTCCAGTTTTGAAGGCATATTCATGCTCCTTGAGGGAGGGCATTTTTGGTGAGCACTTTTGCTTCTTGAGAGAGCTTATCATTATATATTTATGATGGTAATATATTTATATACTCTTTTATTAATATTCAGAAAGTATCAGGGTTAAATACCCACTGTTTGTATGCAAAACTATTGATTAATGAGCAAACAATGTCCATTTCCCCAATGCATTGATGTATGGAAATATAATGTTGATGATTTGGAATGTATGGATGATTATCTGCTATATTTGTGATCAATATACTGCCATGGATGTATTCTACAAGTTTCATGTACTGTACTTGAGCATTTGAAGCATTTTTACTCACTTTAGTTGTATTGGGAGGTGAAATAGTGCCATTTCCCCAAGGGTCGAATTGGGGGTTTTTGCTGTTGAGTGTGGGAGAGTTAGAACAGTATTTAAAATAAATTAATGGTGAATATGAGACCTTAATCACATAATTAACACATTATATAGCTATTTTCATAAATTCGTGGGAGTTTGGAGGCATTTGGAAGGCCATTTGCAGTGTTACCCGAGGGGGATTTGATGCACAAATTACTAGTCAAAATTACATATATTGATCAGAATACAAATCAATTTTGAAGCAGTATTTGGACGGCCATAAAACATCCATGAACCTTATATTCAAGTCTAAATACAATTCATACACTCCTACATAAGATTTGGGAGCATTTGGGTTGATTTGGAGGTCAAAACAGTTAAACTAGTCAAAGGTCAAAATTGGGGAAAAAGTGGAAAAAATGGCATTTTAATAGAATTTTGAAAAAGGGTCATTACACCAAGACATGTCTAGATTTTGAGAAAAGGGAGCAAAACATTGTATTGCAATACTCTTCCTCAATCAAATCCATCCTTCATCATAGTTGAACAACTCCAATCCTAACAAATTCAATAATTTTAAGGAACTTTTATCTTTTTGGTGCTCCTCCTTTGCAACATCTTCAGAAATCTTCCAATATTGGATCTTCAAAGTATCAAATTCATTGACTAAGTACCTCAATCTAATCAGATGATTTTCAAAATGAAATATATACTTATTGTTCCATTAATCAAAGTTCAACAAGATATGATCGATCATATACCCTTAGAAGTTAGAATTTCATATTAAAAATCAACATCACAGGAAGGCCATTCAGTCTGAGCTTGTCATCAGAGAATCAATCCATATTCTCTAGTAATTAATTTCTATTGGCTACTTAGGTCTTTAACATTTTTCTTGCAGTTGATGTCAAGCAATATCGTTAAACTTCCAATCTTCCATGAATGTTTATGCCATTATTTTCCTTCTGTTGCTCAAAGTTTAATATGCTTTCCACTGGACTATGTTGATGTCAAATTCTTGTAAGCAACCTACTACAGGTGGATTATCGTTGTCTCATCATAGCCCAAGATAATGTGGGTTTTTGGTTGGGAAATATGGTTGTCGATCCCACTAACACCATCCCAAAATGTGGCACATCACATCATTTCTGACAAATAATCTGTTTCCCCATTTATAGTCCATTGAAAACCTATTCGTTCTATCAAACAATAAGAAAATGAATTTAGCAGTCACTCGGTGATCCATGATATCTATTGGAAAATTTTGTAAACCAATTAAGTGATCTAGTGGAACTAAATGTTGGAATGTGTGTTGTTCTTGGTTGTCTTTCTCTTTGCAATAAATAATATGCATTACAAATTTTTTTGGGTTTAGTCAATAGACCACTGTTGCAATGACTTGTTTCATCTTGTGTCTCTTCAAGGGACTTGTTTTGGTTGGTCCAATAATATTTTGACTTGGAAAAGTTGTTACCCTCATTTACTCATTGGCTTAAATGTTGGTGCAACTACTACATGGATTCCAATTGTTTAATACCAAAATTTTTATGAACAAATTAATACAAGTATGGGTTATTATATGCTTCTTGTAGTGAGAGTTACATTACTGAACCAAATACAGGAGCACCTCTATACTTGCACCACATAAGAAAACAAATGGACTTGATCCCTATAGGCTTTGTCAAATGGCCTGGTAGACTAAATATGGTAATGCTATATATGAAACCCTTGTACAACATTTCACTTTTGTTGTCTCAAACCCTCATGCTATGTTCTAGGTCAAATGAGCTATGGTATTAGTTTTCAAACTCTAGAAATATGTAGACATACTAAAGCATGCTAGGAATCCTAGACTTGCCATGCATTGGCCTAGGTGCCTTGCTTCATTTCCTAACCCTACCTAGTAGATTGCATAGTGGCTATTGATACAAGGCTATAGTTTATGTTAAAACAGCAGAGCTTTCGTGCACTAATGTTCAATTGTACTCTTGAAAAACTCTCTTTTCTATACACCCTATGATGTATTGCCTTATGATACTAGTGCGTTTCAATGATAATTATAGTTCGATGAATATGCATCACTCAAAAAAAGGGAAAAAAAACTTGTACAATAGTTGATGTACTTTGAAACAAGGCATGTGGTTCTACTTGAGATTAATGGCAATTCCTGACTAGATATGAGCTTATTCAAACTCTGCTACATGAAAATCATAAATCAAATCACCACAACAATAAATTGGGCAAGTACAAGTACAATAATATAGTTAGCAATAGTAAAAATATAACAACATTTAACACAATGAACTTCAAAGGTGAACATCCAGCTAACAATAGTTATAATTTTGCAACAAGAACCAAACTATCACAGAATCTTACATTACTATGCAATGGGATAAGGAAACCTACGTTAAGAATTGTATGGATGATAACTCTTAGACATCCTGACAAAATTTCTTCATTGAATTGATTTGATGCAAAGCATTTGTAGTGTTGGATTTTGTAGTAGTACTTCAAGTCTTTCTTGTGTAACATCTTTAGAGGGAAAATCCTTCCACTAAATGAATTATAAAATACTTTGACATTACACTATTCCTCAATTTCAACATTCGATTATTAATTCCTATGTTGCACCAAGTTTCCTATATCTAGGGATATGCACCCAATACATTGTAGGTTCATATACCTATTAAGTTTCCCAGGATTAGGTCCTAGACCTACACATTGTAGGTTCATAATCCTATACTATTACTTATAATAAGGACATGGAGAATCATGAAAGTATGTTATACAATTATTAAGTTAAATTGATTTAATCTAATTAAATTAAATAAGGGGATATTGGGGAGATATGATAAAATAAACAAATATGATCTGTTTATCTAATAAGGGGATTTTTTGCATTACTCAGGACATATGTCCAATTGGGAAGAGATTGAGAAAGCTTGAAAAGGGGGAATGAGAGGGGAGAGGGGTATTTTCCTTCTTTGTCCTCCTCACTTTTTCTTGAGGGATGGGAGGAAATGGGAGGTTTGGAGGTTGAGGCGAGATTCCAATATTGCTGAGAGTGTTTATAGCTTGGTATTTCCGAGTGAGAGATTAAGGGTTCTTAGCCTCTTAGTCGACGACCTCTCCATACCACCGACGGCAAGAGGCGTCAGATATCAGACTTCTGACTTCAAAAGAATCCGACGAACTCGCTAAACCACCAACGATAAATGTTGTTGGTATTTCTAGGTAGCTGCGTCAGATACCATACAACGATGAAGATCATGATGAAGATTATGGTCATGATCAAGCACGCCATTTGGGTTAGCATGATAATTGTGCATTTCCTTACTTATAAGATTCTCTCTATTTCGAGAATCATTTAATATTCTCTACTAAATAGGGCCAACCATGTAAAGGTGGAAGCTCTTATGCCCCCTTCCCCCCTTCACATCACTCTCAATTCCCCATAACCCGACAAAAATATCTATGTACAAAAAAATTAAATGTGTTTTCTGTCATTCTATATAACAAGCAATGTTTCTAATTATAACATA
Source organism: Larix kaempferi (assembly GCA_027924585.1). Classification (NCBI taxonomy): domain Eukaryota; kingdom Viridiplantae; phylum Streptophyta; class Pinopsida; order Pinales; family Pinaceae; genus Larix; species Larix kaempferi. The sequence goes on along the minus strand of BSBM01000684.1, from coordinate 4,981,384 downwards.
CAGGAAAATGGAAAAAACACTAAGAAACAGTTAATTTATTATACGTACCGGCAAAAAAATTCAATATTTCTATCGCAATATTAAATATTCAAAATATATGGAGTAGATATATTACTGCATACCTCGTAAACTTCAATGGACTTCATCGTCTTCTCCATCCGAGTCATCATCTGTATCATCTGATGATCTAGATTCAACATTGTAAGGATTGGCCATATCAACATCATCATCGATGTCAGTTACGATCATCATGTCATCGTCGATATCATCTTCATGGACATTGTCTGATACATCATCTGATTCAAGAAATTCTTTGACATCTTCTTCTAGAACATAATCATCTAACTCATGTTGATCATGATCATATTCAATGACATCTTCTTCTTCGAGAACTTCTTCATTACCTTCATCTACATTATACTTTACCGGCCTTCCCCTTGGATCGTGTCTCATAGCAAATGACGAACCCACTCTACCTGGAACCTCAGAGTAAAATACCTATTCACATTGGGTTGGAAGAACATAGGGCTCTGTTCCTGGCTCAAACAACCTTGTATTTACCATGGTAAATCCATTATCATGTTCAATAATTGTTTTATCTGGATCATGTTGATTCAATCGACACCTGTACCATTTGACAATGAACAAAAAATACCTTGAAGGAGTTAAAGTCACACTGAAGATTGTCTTCCAAATACCCATAGTATCAATTTTTAGAGAGTTATGGATGTCTGTCATTTCTAGAAGAGACATTGGGCACCTCAAAGATTGCAAATATCCCACAATCTGATTTTTTCTTCATTTCATCCAAATTTTTGATGCGATATCTACAGCCATTGCACCACATAGCCTTGTGGTGTTTTACCTACAACAAGCCATACAGGAAAAGATTACATAATGATCCAATATTTATGATTAACTAGTGCATGTTTATAATGCCATATAACAAGGAAACAAATCAGTGTGTACAACGACAATATTTTTTACAAATAAATAAATAGTGTGGTTGATTAATATGATTACCTGCTTATCTTTTAAACCTCTTGCTAAATTGATTTCCCTTTGTGTTAGATTGGTATCTCCATTTCGACGTGCAACCTTAACCAATGAAGCCACACCTTCCCATGATATTCCATGACCATATTGTTCACATCGTTTGATCCATACCTTCATCTAGTCAAGATTGTTTGCGATGTATAAATGAATTGCATCCCACTCTTGACCAACTATTTGATGACAATAAAATTAAAATTCAATACAAATGTATAGTCACTTAACAAAATATATTACACTCTAAATTGATGCAAAATATTGAATATAAAAATAGAATATGTATGATATATATACATAAAAATCACTAGTCAAATGTGTTATATTACCTTTCACCTTCCTCGATCTACCTTTCCCCTTTGGGTACTCCCCTTCGAAATCTTTATTGGAGTCTGGATGACAAATGCGACGTAAATTGATCTTTGACGCTAATATAGGAATATATTCACTAATATACAACATGTTTTGGTATACCATATATCCCTCCATCATAGAACCCTCAGTATATGCTCGTTGTCTGACCAAACCCTTCATAAATTTAAAGTGCCTTTCAACCATCCAAATGGACCTTGAGTGGGCAGGTCCACACAGTTCAATCTCCTCAACTTGGTGTATGAGGTAGTGTTCCTGTGCATTGAAAAATGTCGGAGTTAGATGCTTATGTATTTCACACATGAGACAAGGAATTTCTCTCCTCCAATACTTTATGTCTTCTCTATGGAATTCTTTAGATGACAACCATCTACAAGTGACATGACAACCCAATCAAGAGATTAAAGGAAAAAAACATTATATTACGTAACATGAATTAGAGAACGAAAATCAAATATAAGTTCTATGTTGAATTAAACAAACACTAAGTGCATGGAAAAAATCACCACTTACTTCATGTATTTCCTGAGACTATATATTATTTGCTTGAAATTGTTGTCGAAGTTGTACAGGATAGAGAGTGGTAGAACATACTGTAACAATAATATACAAATCGTTTAATTTTATCAACAAAGAGTAGACAAACAAAAATACCAACCATATTCACTGGAATAGGAAAAAAAAAAAATTTAAATGCATACCATATTAATTACCTTCATGAAGACATGCCAATCATGTGTTTTCACCCCCGCAAAATCACCTTTCTTTATTATGATATTCTTCATGTTCGCACAAAATCCGGTGGGAAATTTAATTTTTCAAATGACTTCATTTACAACATTACTTTGCTGGTCCGTTAACATCCATGGAAGTGAGTTTATATTAATTTTCTCTCCATTGCTATGAAATTGAATGACGTCTTTCATTGCATGGTTGCTATCTTGAATGTCTTTGCAAATTTTGACAATTTTTTCTTTGTCACGCCTTCCATCCAATATTCACCATAATGTTTCAGTCACATTCTTTTCGATATGCATTGTATCAAATAGATGAGCAATTTGTAGGTGTTGATAGTAGGGAAACCTACTAAATTGTCTAGGATAACTTTTCATTCCTCATGTAAGCCCATTAATGCCTTCATGATCACATGAACAACAATCATGAAATTACATAAATCAATGACAATTACAGTAAATAACACAATAAAAAAAACACAACATTTCAAATACGATGATTCATACGTACCTTGACAATTTCTATTATATTGCAACTTCCATAGGTGAGGTGTCATTCTCTATGGTTTTAATGCAGTCTCTTGCTTGCCATTGAACAAATGTTTTTCGGTAGTTCGATACCTGTTATTATTAGAGAGGAAGTGCATATACTCATCAAACACCTCCTTTCCTAATCTTTTTGAATGACGAGATTTGATTTTAAAACCACAAACTGGACATGAAAATTTCCCCTTTGTATGAAGACCTACATAAAGAGATGGAATATCTATGTGATCAATTATACTTCTATACAAAATGACTTGATTATTTAGAAAAACATGCATCCGTAGTATATTAACTAGATAGTTCATAAAATTAAATGCAAATAAAGTGGAACTTATAATTACATACCACAAAAATGGGTTAAACCTGGGGCATCATGTATTTTCCATACAAGCATTGCATGGAATTGGAATTGCCTTTGTTGTATTGGTCTAGATACGTCATACATAGTGATGTTGTTACAACGTAATTTTCCACCTTGTGAGCATCATCACTCTTTGGCCTACAGGTTCCATTTCACTGACTCAGAGGCACTTTATGTCCTTCAGACACACTATTTCCCTATTTTTCTTCCTGTACACTAGTTGTTCCACTTTAGCCAGTGTACGCGCGAGCTGCACCACTATAGCCCGCATGTGACAAGTAAAATGGTAAAAGTCACTAGAAAATTACTTTTTACTCCCAAAAAGCGGTCTTAGGGTGACCTTTGTCCCTCCATTTTCCCCGAAACATCTCGATGTGTCTTTTAACTTACCTTTGGAAGGAATATATATTGAGCACATATTGCATATGGATGGGAGGAGAAAGAGAGAGCAAGATAACTCTAGTGGATTTTTGCTGCATCTTGAGTATACACTCATTGATCCTTGTTGTTGTGAACCCTTTATGTTCACCTTCCAAACTCCTATCATAGTTTGAGTTTGCCATTCCATGGAGGATTGAAGTGGTGGAGGCACAAGTGGAGAGACCGAGTTCTTGGTTCAGATTGGTTGCTGACAAGAGGTCGTATCACATTGTACTTCTTGTTATTGATTAATAGAAATACTCATATTCTCGTCCATTAATGTTGTGAATGCTGTTTATATTACATTGGGTTGCATTTACTTATGATATCATGGACCATTGCTATTGATGATGTTAATGTCTTTCATATAGTATATGCGCTTGTTGTATATTGGTTGTCAAGACTAATTTGTAGGTTGAAGTGCACGAATTGAAAGCTTCAACGGGGATCTACATCGAACATCCGAATCGAGGTTGGTTATATTCTTCATTGTATTAGCATTGTCACTTATATAGCATAGCATTGAGAATTGAGTTAATTTCTAGTAGTCAGTTGTCTGTTGTGGTCTACCCCAAGCCATAGGAAGTTTTCTCTGTAACATATGCCATTCCATAACTTTAGTAGCTCGTCAATAAGAGGTTCGATATATATATTCATATATTTGACTTGGTACTTACCTGATTGATTTGAACATATAAAAAATATAATTATGAGACATACCATTTAGATATATAAACCATATTGCACAATATAAAAACATTAAATATATATATGACATTATGCGACAAAATACGATAAATAAGATACCACCACATTAAAAAAAAATGTAAACACAATATACCTAGAACAATCATCGACAACATTATGTGCTCCCTCTTTATTGTCAACCATGGAGGAATGTTATTGTTGATAACAAAAATAGGCCACACAGAGTAAACGGATATGATCTCTGTAAATGGATTGACACCATCTGCTACCAATGAAATCCTAAGATTACGAGGTTCTCTTTAAAGTGAGGCCATTTTTCCTCCATATCTCTAAATGCAGACCCATCTGTAGGCATCCGAATAATGTCGTCTTGAATTATGTTCCATGCATGGTAATCCATAAAATGCACTTGTTTTTGCACCTAAACAGTCGTTGCAAATGTGGAATAATGGGAATATAACGTAAAACTTTGCGAGGCACCTTTTTGTTACTTGATATGTTCGATATCTACTGATATGACATTCAGGACATTTTGTTTCAAATTCATGCTGATTATAATATAGAACATGGTCATCGGGGCATGCATGAATTGCTTCATACTGCATTCCAATTTCTTTCATGATGGCATATAAATATCGATATGTGCGAGGTAAAATAATTGATGGTGGTAACAAATATTCACCTATCATGCTACAACAAATTAAAATAAAAAACTACTAGTTAATATAATATAGAAATAATATTAATGAAACACATTTCATATTCTGTATTAAATTGACTTCTCAATTAACAATAAAATTATTAGATGATCATATATATTATGTGATGGAATGTATTACATAACTTAACATCTGTGTGACTAATATGTTTGAAAGACCATTCATAACCTTCAAGTTCATTATCAACATTATAGCAGAGAGAAGATTGTCTTGGATCCCTCATAAAGTGGTTTGTATGCCTTCTCAAGAAGCAGTATATCATGATTATCATCAAAATCATCATGATCATCCTCATCCATTTTAACATGAAGTATATCATGGATCAAATTATTTGTAACATCATCTTCAACTATGTTATTGGTATGATCATATTCTTCAATATGATCATTAACTTGTTCTCCATTAATATTCATAGCTCCATGTTCCTCCGGTACTTGTTCTAGAAGCACTTCATCTGGACAATATGTCGTAGGATGTCTTTCCTTTATAATTACATGAAAACCATCAATAGATAAAAGTTAATATAAGAAATTCAAACGCAAAATGTAAAAATTTCAAACTCAAAATGTAATAACATCAATGATTTTGGAATAAAAGAAGTAAAAAATTGACCTGTTGGTCAAATAGGTGCATCCAAACTTTCCAAGAAACATAAAAATTGACCCAATTACTGAGCAAAGCTACTCAAATATAACGCAAAATTTCCCATACTGTAAACTAAGGTAAGATAAACGATGCTATGGTTTCTATAGATAAAATAGAAGAGAAACAACATACCAATATAGTTGTTATTTCTATTATGATCATGTAAAGTGACACAAATATAGAGATCTAAGTGCTTTCTCCGGTGAGTGGGTTACTCTCACTAACAAACAAATAAATGAGTTATTCTCCTATACCCTAGATTCAACATGCACACAAGAAAAAAATAATATAATATAATAAATATTAAATATTAAAATAATATTTAGTGTCCATTCTAGTCCCAATCTATTGAAACCATCAATAGATAAAATTTAATATAAGAAATATTAAAATAATACACACATTTACAAAATCAATCAAAATAAAAACATATATAATGCAAAACTTACAAATGGATTATATTCATGTCCCCCCTCAGCGTGTCCATGTTCCCTACAATTGTTTCTGGCTGTTGTGATCAAAATTCTTCTCCTCTTAAAGCCCCTGCATTGACTACATGGACAATATAATTTCCCATCACCCCTTCTTCTCACTCCATCCCACAATCTAGCAAGCATTTGTCGATTTTGTTCCTCTGGATCAGGAATATTGTTATTTGGCATTTTCTCGTAAAGAGATTGAATGAAGATTATCGATCTTAGAAAATCAATCTCCACACTTCGCTCGCTTTAATCACAAAAACAAGAGAAATAATGAAAAGCAGTCCACCGAATAAAAAAAATCCACAATCTGTCGCTTATATAGCAAACATGTAGAATGTTTTGGAATT
>BSBM01000684.1:2435000-2540000 GCA_027924585.1 Larix kaempferi | reverse complement strand
CCAAAATCAGAATTTTTGGTTGGCAAGAAGCCTGGTCTTGATCAGACCCTAGTTCGGGACTTTGATCAGAAAAGTGGAAAATTAGGGCTTCTGCAAAAATGGGAATTTTTGAAATCTGTGACCACGGCTGGAATCTCCTCATATAATTGGAAGCTTAGAGCTTTGGATCAAACCTTTTGATGGGGAAGAAGAGTGTGCTTCATCAAACCCCAGTTCAGGGTCATGTCCAGTGAATCCGGAAGTTTCAAAGGAAAAATTGAGTGAAACTTTGCAGTTTTCAAATTCTAAATATACCAGCTTGATCATCTCATCAAGGCGCATATTTCTACCCTTTTGGAAGTTTGAAATTCAAAGTTTGAATTTTTGGGGTTTCTCTGACAAACCCATATCTAGCTCTAGGTCCAGTTCTTGCAAATCAAGTGGATTGGGTTAATCCTAGAAGAAGATGGATTGGTCACTTGCATAAGTGAAGAAGTTCCTGTTTCAGAGAGAGATGAGGCTAAGGCCTTACATAAGAATATTACAAGCGATCTCGACAGGTATGAGTCATCGAGGTATGTTTCAATATTTGTTCATGATTAAGTTTATGGTATTTTTGTCTTCATGTTTTTACGATTAGTACAATCTTGATTTTAGATTTGTCGTATCACCTTAACAAAATTATGAATGCATGATAGAAGATATTCATTGGTTAGGGTGTTGACACTTATGATTGTACTAATGCATTATGGTGTTGTATGAGGTTTATGTTGTCTACTAACATGAAAGGTACACCAAGAAAGACAAATCATGTTCTGGTTCAAGAACATATGATCATGATGACATGAGGACAAATATTCATCCATTGTCATGGATCTCATAGAAGATCCATTTACAAGGTATGTATAACTTGGTTTTATAATGGTTAACCTATGAGATATACAAGTTACTAGCACAATTCATTGAAGAAGAACAAGAAGACATCATGTGAGTATGTTAGACATAACTAGCTAGCATGCTAATCCAGGTATGTTTTTCCTATATCAATCTAGAATCCTACCTTGGGTTAGGATCTTATACTGTTGTGTTGTTGATAATGATTATTCATGAAGTCATAAGTTTGAATAATCATGGGTATATGCATATTATGTGTCTTACCTTAATTAATTATATGACTAACCTGAAGAGTCATATGTTTGAGTAATTATAGGTTTAGACATGTTATGTTTCTTATGATTTGACTAACCATAAGAATCCTACATAAACCTTGAATGCTAATGCTTATTATTTCTGTTTGAAATGATCATGACTATACATGCTTGAGATTATTGTGTTTTAATAGTATACTAATAAATGTATGATTTTATATGAGATCACAAGGATAACACAGTGATGATACTAACAAGCATTCATAAGGATCGAGAATGAATATAAGTTCAACGACAAGTAATCCAGGAAGAAAAGATCGAGAGGGAGTACACTCCAGTGGTTTCTGCAAGGATGCAGATATTCAGAGGGAGTTGACCATCTCTCTACATTCCACAACAGAAAGGTGTAGAAGAAGCTACTTCAGATTAGGACTCTAGTAGCTCCTGCAAGGAAGCGAAGACTCAGAGGGAGTCCACCCAACGAACAAACAAATATAAGTATTTGAATTGTCATTTCTTAAATAATACTATTCAATAATGTATATACTGATGTTCCTAGAATTAGGTTGTGTATTATGCATATTAGAATAACTGCATTGATGAACAGTATACTACTAATATGCATGGTTAAGTGGCCTATGGCACTATACAACATTCCATTGCTACTTATCTAGAATGAAACCTCTTTGCTGACATGTTGGGAGTTGTGCACACTCTTAACAATGTTCTGGTAGAGATTGGAAGGCATCTAGAAAGTTACAGGATATGGATAAATGTTGTATTGAAGCATTGGCTAAGATAATTGCATGACTGTATGACATATTTATTTATGTGTAAGAATTTGATCTAAAAATTATGAGATGTTTCTAATCATGCAATTTAACCTTTTTTGTAGGAAAGACCGTATATCTTCACCTACAAAAGGACTACAACATTTGTTCCAGCAACAAAGATATCTATTGAAGATATTGAAGTTCCCAGGATCTGGGATGAAGAAATGGAATGCCATGATCCGTCGATCATGAAGAATGATGTTTGGGATGTAGTCCCAAGACCTGAAGGGAAGTTTGTTATAAATTCCATATGGATCTATCAAGATCAAGCATGCTACAGACGGTAGCATAGAGAAATATAAAAGTGATGAAATAGAAGATACACCAGATGGATTTCAAGACAGCTTTCTTGAATGGTGTAGTTGAAGAAGAAGTGTATGTGGAGCAACCACTTGGTTCTGAGACACATGACAGGAAATCATATATTATGTGCAGAACTTGGTATGGTAGGATAGGCAGCTTTCTATCCAGTTTGGTCTTTACCAAGAGTAAAGTGGGTTCCAACCTTTTCTACAAGGTTGAGGAAGGCAATCCAGTGATACTACTTTTGTATGCAAATAACCTGTTTGTTACAGGTGAAGATAGATTGATTGCCGACACGCAACGGAAGCTTACTACCGAGTTCAAGATGAAGAACTTGGGAATGATGCACTATTTACTAGGTATGGAGGTGTGGCAGAGTGCAGGTGGGATCTTCCTTGGTCAAGGGAAGTACACAATAGATATCCTGAAGAGATTTGGGATGATGGATTGCAAAGCCATGGCCACACCTATGGCATCGAATCTGAAGCTTTTATGTGATGCTTCATCTGAGCCGGTTGATGTCTCTATGTATCGTCAGATGACTGGGTCCTTGATGTACCTGACGAACACGAGACCAGATATTTGCTTTGCTGTGAACACATTGAGCCAGTTCCTGGCGGATTCGAGGAGTGTTCACCTGGTTGTTGTAAAGCATGTTCTGAGGTACCTGAAGGGTACAGTGGATTATGGGCTCAAGTATGAAGTGAATAAAAATTTTAACCTGCAGGGTTATGTTGATTCAGATTGGGCTGGCAGTGCTGCAGATAGGAAGAGCACATCTGGGTGCTGCTTCAGTATGGGATCAGGTGTGATCTCATGGTTTAGCAGGAAGCAGTCCTACGTGGCACTGAGTACAGCTGAGGCAGAGTATGTTGCAGCTTGTTCAGCTAGTTGTGAGGCAGTATGGCTACGAAAGCTATTGTCTGAGTTATTTGATCTCCCGTTGGATGCTACTGGTATCTTCTGTGATAACCAAAGTTGTGTGAAGCTGTCCGAGAATCAAGTGTTTCATGACAAGTCGAAACACATAGAGATCAAATATCACTATATCAGGGATATGGTGCAGAGAGGAGCTGCGAAGCTCCTGTATGTTGCGACAGACGAGCAGATTGCAGATGTGCTGACGAAGCCACTAGCCAGGCTGAAGTTTGAGTACTTCAGAGAGAGGCTTGGTGTTCTTCAGATCGAGGACACTTCGAGGAAGAAGTGATGGACACATTTGCTGAAGCCATTCCAAGCATGTTGGAAGGAGGATCCTTCACATGGTTGTGGATGTAAGCGCTGGATGTTAATGAGCATCATGATAATGTTCTAGTTTCTTCTTTGTATGATCAGGTGGATCATTTTTATTTATATGTATGTATGCATCATGTTGGATGTTGGATATGATCAGTTGGATCATTTATATGTATGTATGCATCATGTTGGATGCTGGATATGATCAGTTGGATGATTTATATGTATGTATGCATCATGTTGGATGCTGGATATGATCAGTTGGATCATTCATATGTATGTCTGCATCATGTTGGATGTTGGATATGATCGGTTGGATCATTTGTATGTATTTTGTATATGCATCATGTTGGATGCTTGGACCATGTATCTGTGTATGTATCAGGTGGATACATTGTATGATCAGGTAGATCATGTATATTGATATGTATCAGGTATGATCAGGTAGATCATGTATATTGATATGTATCAGGTATGATCAGGTAGATCATGTATGTTGATGGATACATTGTATGGATCATGTATCTATGTATCAGGTGGATACACTATGTGTGATGATATATATCAGGTAGATACTTGGTATGCATCAGGTGGATGCATTGTATGATCAGGATGATCGTGGATGGCGAACTTCTCCAGATGACATGCAGCAGGATGTTGCAGTGATGATGATCAGGATGATCATGTGTACATCAGGATGATGTATGGTGAGTATCAGATGATACTTTGTGGCCGTGGATCAAGTTGTGCAGGTAAGCATGTAATTTGTGCCCTAAGAGATTTGTAGATGGTCTTTTGAGGTTTTTCCTATGACATGTAATTCAGTGCCCTGGGACATCTGGAAAATTCTCTTTCGAGGTTTTGCTTGGGAGGACATATAATTTGTGCCCTGGGAGATGTACAGATAGTCTTTCGAGGTTTTGCCTATGACATGTAATTCGGTGCCCTGGGATATTTGGTAGATTCTCTTGCTAGGTTTTGTCCTATGGTATGTAATTTGCTCCTGGGAGATATGGACTGGAAGAAAAAGGCCTCAGATGCTTCAGCCAGGTTTTTCCATGACCACATGTAATTTGCTCCTAGGAGATCTGGACAGGATGAAAAAGGCCTCAGATGCTTCAACCAGGTTTTGTGGTGGACCACATGTAATGTGCTCCTGGGAGATCCGACAGGTAGAGCTGTGTGCTCGTAACAGCCTGGGATGCTTCAGCCAGGCTTTGTGGTGAGATCACATGTAATGTGCTCTTGAGAGATCCGACAGGTAGAGCTGTGTGCTCGTAACAGCCTGGGATGCTTCAGCTAGGTTTTGTGATGGGTCACATGTAATGTGCTCCTGGGAGATCCTACAGGTAGAGCTGTGTGCTCGTAATAGCCTGGGATGCTGCAGCCAGGTTTTGTGACGCACGTAATAAGTCCTGCAGATGGTGGGGTTACATCCAGTATAAAAAAGGACTGGCTCTGTAGAACTTCCTATGACGGGTAGATTCAAATGTTTATTGAGATAGCAACAATAGTGATGATGGTGATGACGATGCATCGATGACGACGATCCAGAGAAGATGACTTGTGCTAGAAGACCTGTGCTGAGAAATACCTTCCTAGTTAAGAGGGAGTGTTAATGTATATGTAACTTCGGAATGTATTTCATATATGTATGTTGTATGTACTCCTATAGAGATGGTATTATTCCTCTATACGGAAGTGTCATCATTTATATTGTAAATGTCGTAACTTATACTTGATGGGTTATCAGACCACCTTATTGGGGTCGGCCCTGTATAAGTCATGTGGGTCAAAGGGTTATTAGAGCACCCTATTGGGGGTCGGCCATGTGGGTCGAAGGGTTATTAGAGCACCCTATTGGGGGTCGGCCCAGTCAGCATTATGTTATGTGGTTAAGTTCGAGCCTACATGAGTTATGTAAAAGGCAAGTCAAGTCAAGTATAAATAGAGTGCGGGAGGCACTCTATTTGCACACACTCACTTCTCACTCATGCACTCAAGGAGGCGTGGTGCACTTATGGAGGAGGAGGATCTGCTGTTAGGATATGTCTATCTCTTATGGTTGGGTTGTATCATTGCTCTATCTATCTCTGAGGAAGTTATTGGGTTTTTTCACTTTTATGGTTTTCCCCAAGTAAATCTTTGTGTCTCTTGTGTGCTTGCATTATTGTCTCCATTATTGATATGTTGTAGATATGAAATACATGTTGTTCTCTCAGTTAAGATCCTAGATCATATTGAAGTAAATTCTGAAAAATTAACATAACATATACAGTATATCAATGCATGACAATCACAATAAGTATGACAAGCATCACAAGAATCAAAAGCATAAGAGACAAGAGACACAGAGTTTCTGTGGGGAAAACAATAAGGTGAAAAACCCGACAACTTCCTCAGAGATAGAGAGAGCAATGGCTCAACCAAAGTACAACCAAAATACACTGAGATAGTCTCCTAGTAGCAGATAATCCTCCTTCTCACTAGTGCACCACTTTCTGAGTGAGAGAGATATAACTTTCCGAATACTCTAAATAGAGATCACCTGATCTCTATTTATACTAACCTATTTTCCCAGTGACCTTATGGGGCCAACTTGTCTAGCTAGGTACATCCACATTATAATATATATATTTCAGGGCCGACCCCACACATGGTGGTCTAATAACCCATCAGCAAGTACAAACACTTATGACACTTGTCAATCCACATGACGACACTTCCTTATAGAGGAATAACACATCTCTAATAAGGGTACAATAAATATATATGAAATACATAGATGAAATACATTCCGGAGTTACATATACATCAAAACTCTCTCTTAAATAGGAAGGTATTTCTTGACACAGATCTGCTAGACAAGTCTTCTTCTTGGGATCATCGTCATCGTCATCGTCACTGCTGCTGCTATCTCAACCAATCTCTAACTCTACTCGTCATAGAAATTTCTACAGAACCAGTCCTTTTTCATACTGGATGTAGGCCCACCATCTGCAGGTCTTCATCATCACTAGCCATACTTTGGAATCCCCAGGACTTATTACGTGTGTCACAAAACCTCGAAAGAGCATCCCAGGATGTTACGAGCACACGGATCTACCTATAGAATCTCTCAGGGCCATGTTATATGTGACCTCACCACAAAAACTAGCAAGAGCATCCCATGCTGTTACGAGCACACAGCTCTACCTATAGGATCTCCGAGGGAGAGATTATATGTGGTCACCACAAAACCTCACAAGAGCATCCCAGGATGTTACAAGCACACAACTCTACCTATAGGATCTCCCAGGGACAAATTATATGTGGTCATGGAAAAACCTCGCAAGAGCATCCCAGGACTTATTACGGGCACACAGCCCAACCTATCGGATCTCCTAGGGAAATATTATGTGCCATAGGACAAAACCTCAAAAGAGCATCTGCCAGATATCCCAGGGCCAGATTATATGCCATAGGAAAAACCTCAAAAGACTATCTATAGATTTCCCAGGGGTAAATTATATGTCCTCCCAGAGAAAAACCTCGAAAGAGCATTTAACAGATATCCAAGGGCCAAATTATATGCCATAGGAAAAACCTCAAAAGACTATCTGCAAATCTCCCAGGGCCAAATTATACGCTCATCTGAACAACCAGATCCACGACCATAGCATATCAACCTGATACTCACCATACATCATCCTAATGTACACATGATCATCCTGATCATCATCACTGCAACATCTTGCTGCATGTCATCTGGAGCAACATCCTGAAGCTCGTCATCCATGATCATCCTAATCATACAATGCATCTACCTCATGCATACCAAGTATCTACCTGACACATATAATCATACATGATCCACTTGATCATAAAGTGTATCCACCTGATACAAATACAAATACATGATACATATCACCATACATGATCCACCTGATCATACAATGTATCCACCTGATACATATACAGATACATGGTACAAGCATCCAACATGATGCTTATACAAAATACATACACATGATCCAACCGACCATATCCAGCATCCAACATGATGCATACATACATATAAATGATCCAACTGATCATATCCAACATCCAACATGATGCGTACATACATACACATATAAATGATCCAACTAATCATACAAGGCAAAAAATTTTACATCATCTCGATGCTCATCATCCAGCACTTACATCCACAGCCATGTGAAGGATCCTCCTTCCAACATGCTTGGAATGGCTTCAACAAATGTGTCCATCACTTCTTCCTTGAAGTGTCCTCGATCTGAAGAACACCAAGCCTCTCCCTGAAGTACTCAAACTTCACCCTGGCTAGTGGCTTTGTCAGCACATCTGCAATCTGCTCATCCATCGCAACATACAAGAGCTTCACAGCTCCTCTCTGCACCATATCCCTGATATAGTGATATTTGATCTCTATGTGTTTCGACTTGTCATGAAACATTGGATTCTTGGATAGCTTCACACAACTCAGGTTATCACAGAAAATACCAGTAGCATCCAACGGGAGATCAAATAACTCAGACAGTAGCTTCCGTAGCCATACTGCCTCACAACTAGCTGAACATGCTGCAACATATTATGCCTCAACTGTACTCAGTGCTACGCAGGACTGCTTCCTGCTAAACCAAGAGATCACACCGGATCCCATACTGAAGCACCACCCAGATGTGCTCTTCCTATCTACAGCACTGCTAGCCCAATCTGAATCAACATAACCCTGTAGGTTAAACTTTTGATTCGCTTCATACTTGAGCCCATAATCCACTGTACCCTTCAGGTACCTCAGAACATGCTTTACAACAACCAGATGAACACTCCTCGGATCTGTCAGGAACTGACTCAATGTGTTCACCGCAAAGCAAATATCTAGTCTCGTGTTCGTCAGGTACATCAAGGACCCAATCATCTGAAGATACATAGAGACATCAACCGGCTCAGATGAAGCATCACATAGAAGCTTCAGATTCGATGCCATAGGTGTGGCCATGGCCTTGCAATCTATCATCCCGAATCTCGTCAGGATATCTACTGTGTACTTCCCTTGACCAAGGAAGATCCCACCTGCACTCTGCCACACCTCCATACTTAGGAAATAATCCATCATTCCCAAATCTTTCATATTGAACTCAACATCAAGCTTCCTCTTCGTATCACACCAAGTTCTGGGAGCTTGCTACAAGCCATACAAGGCTTTCTTCAATATGCACACATGTGACTCCCTGTCAGGTCTTGGGACTGCATCCCAAACATCTTCTTCATGATCGACGGATCATGGCATTCGATTTCTTCATCCCAGATCCTGGGAACTTCAATATCTTCAATAGATATCTTTATTGCTGGAACAAATTTTGTAGTCCTTTTGTAGGTGAAGATATACGGTCTTTCCTACAAAACAAGTTAAATTGCATGATTAGAAACATCTCATAATTTTTAGAACAACTTCTTTACACATAAAGAAATATGTCATGCAGTCATGCAGTTATCTTAGCCAATGCTTCAATACAACATTTATCCATGTTCCATAACTTTCTAGATGCCCTCCAGTCTCTACCAGAACATTGTTAAGAGTTTGCACTACTCCCAACATGTCAGCAAAGAGGTTTCATTCTAGATAAGTAGCACTGGAATGTTGTAAAGTGCCATAGGCCACTTACCCATCACATGCATATTAGTAGTCTACTGTTCATTAATGTAATCATTCTAATATGCACAATACATCTCCTAAGTCTAGGAACATAAGCATAATATTATTTAAACAAACAAAATAGGCAAGAAATGATAATTGAAATACTTATCTTTGTTTTTATGTTGGGTGGAATCCCTCTGAGTCTTTGCTTCCTGGAAGGAGCTGCTAAAGTAGCTTCTTCTACACCTTTTTGTTGTGGAATGTAGGAAGATGGTCAATTCCCTCTGAAAATATGCATCATTGCAGGAGCTGCTGGAGTGTGCTCCCTCTTGATCTTTGCTTCCTGGATTACCTGTCCTTGACCTTATATTCATTCTTGCTGACATCAATCTTCTTGAACCCTGGAAAGTATATTCTGTAAGCCTTCAAGCTTTCATTGTAACCCACAAAGATACCCTTCTTTCCTGAAGGATCTAGTTTAGTCCTCTTTTCCATTGGGACATGAGTGTATACCAGACAACCAAATATTCTGAGATGGATGACTTCAGGTTTCTTACCAGAAAAGACTTCTTCTGGTGTCTTGTTGTCCAATATCTTGTGGGGTGTTCTATTCTACACATATATAGTTGTTCTAGCTGCTTCTGCCCATAGATGCATAGGTAGATTCTGGTCATGCAGCATTGCGCTTGCTGCTTCCATGATTGTTCTGTTCTTCCTTTCTGTAACTCCATTCTATTGAGGATTATAAGGAGCAGTCAACTCCCTCTTAATCCCTGAATCACTACAAAGCTTCTTGAAGTCACCTGAGGTGAATTCTCCACCATTGTCAGATCTGAATGTTTTGATCTTCTTGTCAGTTTGATTCTCCATCAAGGTTTTGAATTCCTTGAACTTATCAAACACCTCATCTTTGTTCTTCAAGAAGTATACCCAAGTCTTCCTTTTGCACATCCTTTGCAAACACCTTCATGTTTGGTCTTGATTTCAGGAAGACCTTCTACAGCCTTGCTTGCAATTGGAAGTTCCCTATAGTGCATATGAGAAAGTCTTCTATTCCAAAGTTCACTTGGCTCCATGGATTCATGCACCATGGCATGTTCAGGTTGTCCCTTCAATTTATACAATCCTCCCTCTTGCTCTCCAATCACTACTGCGTCATCTATGGTCTTTCCCTTTGGCCATATTAGGACTTGGCCATCCACAAATGCAACCCTCATACCTTTTGCATCCAATACAGAGATGGAGAGTAAGTTCTTCTTGAGCCCAGGTACATAAAGGACTTCTTTCATCTTCAAAGATTTTCCAGAATCTAGGTTGTAGGAGGCTTCACCACTTCCTTTGATTGGGTATTGATAATCATCCCCAAGTTTCACCTTATGGGGTGATTCATGTTCAGATATATTCACAAAAGATTCCTTAAACCCAGTCATGTGTTTGGAAGCCCCACAATCAATCAACCAATCAATACAACCATGGGAAATAGTACCTGTGAGAGCATAGATTAGAACATACTCTTCTTCACTTGATGAGTCATCATCACTTTCTGCCCTAGCCTTCTTCTTTGGAGGTTCATCATCCTCGGGAGCATGAGCATGGAACTTTCTTTTGCTTCCCTTCTTATTCTTGCTGAAGTTGTTGTTATTATCCCTTTTGTTCTTGGGACAATCTGAAGCAAAGTGACCCTTCTCATTGCATGTGAAGCATCTTAGATCCTTCTTATTCTTTTGATAGGATCTTTTGTAGCGAGAGTGCTCCTTCTTGGGTTTGATTCTTTTGGTGTGAGTTGCGAGAGCTTGATCTTCACCTCCCATCTTTTCCTCACGAGCTACAATTCTAGCTTCTTCTTGAGAGCATTCCTCCCATAGTTTATTGAAAGAGATCAATTTCTTTCTTGCACAGATTCCTTGAATAAAGGAGTCCCATGACCTACGTAGGCCATTCAGAGTGGTCATAACAACTTCACCATTTTCCACTACTTCATCCACAACTTCAAGTTGCTCCTTGATCTAAGAGACCTTGGAGAAGTAAGATTGAATGGTTTTTCCATTCAACATCTTGACCCCTTTCAATTGATTCCGCAGAGTCATCTTCCGATTTATGTTCTTCCCTTCAAATAGCTTGGTCAAAGAGTCAAACATCTCCTTGGGTGTATTTAGAGAAGACACATGGGGTATGAGATGGTTTTTGATAGAATCAACAATGATTCTCTTTGCCTTGACCAAGTTCTTCTTGTGCAATAACTTGGCCTCTTCATCCTCTGGGATAGGGATGTCTTCTTTTATATATGAGTCCAATTCATTCTCTTCTAGGATTAACCCAATCCTATACTTCCAAGCTCGGAAGTTATCAGTCCCTTCAAGCTTATCCTCAAGCTTAGTGTGGTAAGACATCTTAAAGAGTACTTCAAATGGAAATAGAAAAGATTTAGGTCTTACAACTTGAAATACTAAAAACTGGATATGGTCCTAGATTAGGGTTTGTTAGAAAAACCCTAAAAATTCAAAATGTGAATTTTAATTTTCTGAAAGGATAGAAATATGTGCTTTAATGAGCTGATCAAGCTGGTGCATTCAGAATTTGAGATCAGCAAAGTTTTACCCTTCAGATTTTCCTTTTTGTCCTCCCGGGTTCACTAGGGAGAGCTTTGAATTAGGGTTTGAGTTTCTCGGAGATCTACCCAGCCAAAAATCTCGATCCAACGCTCTATACTTTGATTTTTGCAAGGAGATCCTAACTATGTCTTCAGATTTCAGAAATTCCTATTTTTGTGGAAACCCTAATTTTTAGGGCAAAATCTGAAAATGCTCAGAATTGAATTCTGATTGGACAGATAGATGCACCTTGATGAGTAGAGTCAATCTACTATACCACTTTGCCAAAATATATGGAGAGAAACCCAATAAACAAGAAACTCAAGTTTCCATCACTGCAAAATGTCTTCTTCTCAGGTTAGCTTTGATACCATGTTAAATTTTGAGCATTAATTCACAATACTCTAGGATATTTACTGAGAGAATAACATATACAGTATATCAATGCATGACAATCACAATAAGTATGACAAGCATCACAAGAATCAAAATCATAAGAGACAAGAGACACAGAGTTTCCGTGGGGAAAACCCTAAGGTGAAAAAACCCACAACTTCCTCAGAGATAGAGAGAGAAATGGCTCAACCAAAGTACAACCAAAATACACTGAGATAGTCTCCTAGTAGCAGATAATCCTCCTCCTCACTAGTGCACCACTTTCTGAGTGAGAGAGATATAACTTTCCGAATAATCTAAATAGAGATCACCTGATCTCTATTTATACTAACCTGTTTGCCCAGTGACCTTGTGGGGCCGACTTGTCTAGCTAGGTACATCGAAATTATAATATATATATTTCAAGGTGGACCCCACACATGGTGGTCTAATAGCCCATCGGCAAGTACACTCACTTGTGACACTTGTCAATCCACATGACGACACTTCCTTATAGAGGAATAACACATCTCTAATAAGGGTACGATAAATATATATGAAATACATAGATGAAATACATTCCGAAGTTGCATATACATCAACATGATGACGATGATGATGATGATGGTCATAATCATCATCATCTTTATCCTCATCATCTAAATCATCTTCGTCATCATAAGGAACTTCTCTAATTTTTTATATAAGGAGGATAAAAGATGACGATGATGATGATGATGATGGTGATGATGATGATGATGGCGATGATGATGATGATGATATTCATCATAATACTTATCATCCTCCTCCTCCTCATCATTATCCTTGGTGGACTCCAAGAACAGATACCTAATTAGGGTAGCTAAACCGGAAGCATACTTTAATTATCGACCAAGGAGTGTACAAACTTAAGAGGTGCTAAGCATTGTATGTGCTCTATAGAATAGTCTTCACCTTTAAAGGATGATGGGGTGTGTCTTGAAGGTTTCTCGAAAAGGAGATGGGAATGATCTGATGTTAAACAATGAATGAAGAAATATGAAAATACTGTAAATCTATAAACTATAAATGCTGAAGCTAATAGATTTTTATGCTAAGAATTAAATACAGAAAGGCTACAAATCTAATCTAATCAATCAAATGTTGAAAGCTTGGGAAACTTGATCTAGAAATAAAGTGCTAAAAACTAGAAGTTTAACTTGAAATTCAATGCTGAAAATTAATCAAACTTGATCTCATTCAAATCCAATACTGAAAGCAATAACCATCTATTCTTTTCAAATCCAAAGAACTGAAATGATTAACTCCTATTAAGCTGAACTCTGATAAAAGAAATATCCATGGCATCGCAGATCTAGATCATGGTCTAAAATTAATATATCGAGCTGGAAAACAGAGGTAATTATGCCTGCACAAAATGCATGTATAGGACTACAGGAAGCACATTAGAGAACTACAGAATCAATGTTGGAGAACTATAGATAAAAATTGTTGAAATGAAAGGATCGCTTAACTAAAATAAAACCATGTCATTAAAACATTACCGAAGTACTTCATATATGATAAGGATTTAAATAAATTCACAACACATATGAAAAATACCTGAAATGGAAACAAAGCTCCTGACCTACGTGTTGGAGGGGTCCTCTCCAACTCGTATTTCAGGAGTGGAAAAAGTCTTATAAATGAAAATCTTGAAACAACATTACTTCTTCCATTAAAATTGTAATCTCATGTTCGAAAAAGTCTCAACACAGAATTGTCTCGAATAACATATACTGAAATGTAAATTCCACAAAAAATGCCAACAGGGACCTCTTGCTAACCAAGAGGCCCATATATATATTTTTTTGGAACATAACCTAACACTATGATTTAAATGTCGATTATGCTAAACAAGAGTTCTCTTCTACAAATTAGGAAAAAGGCGCTGAGCCACTTATGGTCTTTCAGTCCCTGCACTGGAATTGATGGTTGTCTCTTGGAATGCCTGTGCCTGCTCATGCACACTTATTTCCATATGATTAGCTCATAGAAAACACTTTTAAGCATAAAAGAATAACCTCTATACTACTCTATCAAATAATCAAAACAAATCATTAAACACCACAAACAAAGGCATTTTCCATATCCTTTATTGTGCTTGTGTGCCATCAAAAGGCTTATAAAGTGCCTAATTTTAGGCTCATCATCTCCCCCATACTTAAGGATTCACCCATCGTTGGGTGACACATTTTGTTCACGGATAGCTTCTCTGATGTCCCAAGCAACCATCCTAGGAGTCCCTGCTTGCCTATGATAGCCATGGGTTCGGTCATCTCTGGCCCCTGTTCTTTTCTCTTCATCCTCGTCAATCTATGCTTTGATAACTAATGGGAGAAAGAATGGTGGACTGAGCTTCATCCCTATCCATATGAGCTAGTGTTTGATCAAGGATTCCCTGTATAATTTGGCCTCAATGAGTGTCATTTATAATATGAGGGGGGAGTGAGGCTCCTTCTTCTTCAAATCATCTCCATTCCTTTCCCACCTCTCACAGATGGCCTCCTGTACCTCTTTGTATGTGCATTGAAGGGTGAGATCAAAATGCGTGACAACCTCCTACTGTTTTTTAAGCAATATAGGAATTAACTCTTCGTCAATGGTGATAGTTCGGTGGTCTTGAATGACCTTTTCAGGGTGAGATTCCTCAGCCCTTATCCATAATGGATTCTACCACTTCTCTGCAAGATATATATGATCATATTGTTCCCTTTCCACCTCGTGGTTCATCCAGGAGCATAATGCTCTTAGCTGGAAGTCTCCTATGTAGGGATTAAGTGACCAATTAGGTGTGCTTGTCACCGCGAAGTTGTGTAAGACAAATTCGCACAATTGATCATTTTACAACTCTGTGCAATTCAGAGAAGTATCCACAAATTCCTTTGGAGTGTTCAATTCTAGAGGCAGACCTTGTTTCACCCTCTGCAACTAGAACCTCCCCCACTTTTCCTTCAAGTAGATCGTGTAGATTCTAGATGGTGGTCTGAGTTACAATATTCCCTCATAGATTTTTGTAGTGACAGTCAATGTGTCCTCTAGTTGCTGAATTTTCTGGTCCTTCTGAGCCAATTCTGTTCGAGCTTGGCCCATTTTCTCCCTCAGTGCTTCATTTTTTTGTTCTGTCGGCTTCATCTCCCCTGCATGCTATATCTTCAATATCTGGGTCTTCTCTTGTACAAACAGTGGAGGTGCTGGTGAAGTTGGCTAGCTTATTTGAATCCTTGCTTCAATTTTTAATGCTGCCAACTCTTCCTTGACCTTTGCTAATCCATCAGTGCCTCAACTAGCTGGTCAGTGGATCCAGGGTTTATATTTTGATCAGTAGGGTTTACATCTTGACCAACGGGGTTCCATTGGTCATCATCCTGTTCTTTAGGTGTGGTTGGGTCGTCCTGGTCTACCCAATCATCATCATTGTTAGATACGTCTTGAATGATTAGGCTGACACTTTTTCCACCTTCTTTGTATGTTCATTCTTGGGCTGCTGTGGGATCCTCTTAATTCGTCATCTTGCCCCTTTCTTGCTAGTGGAAACCCCTGATTCCTTTTGGCGGGAGGGGTCTTTTGAATGTTTTATTCTAATCAGGGTATCGGCCATAATTTCATTGTCACTATCAAGGTCAATCTTTCTCTTGGCTCCTGATATGGAAGTGGATTTTTCCTTTGACCTTGAAGCTAGGGGTATGCCTACATTAGGTGTACCCCTCATTCTCTGCACATCATCTGCTAAGATTACCAGAACTCCTCCCATGAAAGTTCTAAAACCTGTACCGTTAATTTTTCATGAATATGAATTTGATTATCCCATGGTGGGCTGACACATCTTCTTTTCCCTCAACTACTTTTTTGCTCATTTCTCCTAGAGACAGAAGAAGATAATAAGGGATGTTGATGTTGTTGCTTGGCGTGATATGGCTCCTATGCCTCAGAAGATCCAGAATTTATAAGTGGAAAAGATGGACATAACTCAGCCTCCCTGTACAAGTTACATATTTTTGAATGACAACAGCTATTTCGTGCCAGGGTGCAGGCATGGTCACTCTCTTGACCCCTTTTTTGTCTTCTTCATAGACTTCTCTTGGTGCAAAGAAAGATTCCTTTGCACTCTGGTCGCTTCTTGGTTGTCCCTGATCCATTGTAGACCCATGGGAAGCCCTGTGTATTTTGCAATTGCCTCCTCATCCAGTCTGATTTGTAGCCCCCTTACCTAGGTGACGAACTATTCCTCTTTGATGTGCTTCATGTTCCTTGTGAATTCTAAGGCCACCTCTGTATTAGACCCTCTCAGCCCTAAGATGAAGGGAATCTAGCCCACATTATGGAGGATTGATAGACCCTGTGGGTTTTCATAAATGGGCTTGTGATCTTCTGGTTCACTCTTTTTGAACCCCTCTGTCATCTTGAATCTTCTACTATAATCGAAAAACCAAAAACTTTGAGTGTGGTTGACTTACCTCAACTGGTCGGGATTGATCACAAGTTTGAGGGCAGCTTGCTGGCTGAGTGGCAACACAAATTTTTAGTCTTCCTACTTCTGGAAAGCTTTGTATTGCAAGACTATTTTTTTTTTGTAGATTATGTTGCCTTATTTAGTTGTTTTAACGCACTTATCCCGATCATCATGCATCGTACTTGCTTCCTTTTACACTTCCTT
This sequence comes from Larix kaempferi, assembly GCA_027924585.1. Taxonomy (NCBI): domain Eukaryota; kingdom Viridiplantae; phylum Streptophyta; class Pinopsida; order Pinales; family Pinaceae; genus Larix; species Larix kaempferi. The sequence goes on along the minus strand of BSBM01000684.1, from coordinate 2,523,198 downwards.
GCATTATTGCACCCTACATTCTTTTCATCATTTTTACATTGCACTTCCGCTCTGATCATTGGGGAATATGGCAACAAGATGTACGTGTTATCATTCACTGGCATGTCTAATGGTAAGTAATCATGATTCCGTGAGGTTACTCCTGAACCATACCGCCGAATTAACATAAAAGTTGTCCTCGGCTTTGGAAAATAGCTGTTTTGTGGGGGATTTTGATTTGATTTGAAAATAAAATAGAGATTTAAGTGATTACCTTCCATGCTTTGCATACCTGATTGTATTATTCGTTCTTAATTTTATGGGTGCGTAATTTTGTAGTTGAGATCAGCTACGCCTGTAATGATTTTGGGCATGTCAATAGTCGCGTCTTTTTCCTTTTTTGTTTTGCTTTTCTATTGGAATTTCTTCCTGTGTTTGCTTGTTTTTCATGCAAGCTTTGTTGACGCGACTTTTCATTGTGTTTAGCATTGTGTTGTAATGATTCTTCAAATGGTGATTTGATTTCTATAGTGGTAGCTTGTAGGTGATCTGGCTCGCTTGAATTGGCTTCCTGCTAGCTTGCTTAACTTTAGATTTGCTGGCTTGTTTGATTTAGATTCTAAAAGTTGATCTTTGTTTGTATTTCTTTTGATGTTGGATTTCATTCGGCTGCTAAATGTTTGTTGGCTCACTTGATTTATAGTGCTGGCTACCCTGATTGAATTGCTAGCTCGTGTGATTGATATTGGTGGCTCGCTTGATTGTTTTATGGTTCGCTTGAATTGACTTCGAGATCCTGAGTGGGTCATGTTTTCATTTTCTGTTGTTTTGTATTTCTTTTTCATTTTTTTCTATTTTTTCATTTTTTCTCTTCGAATCAAGAAATTTTCAGTGATGTTTTAGGATCTCTATCAGCATTAGATTTTGTTGATAAAGTGTCTATGTGAACTCTTCTCTGGATTTCGGTGTCTTATAGAGTTTGAGTCTGTGTCCATTCACAATCATGGGGAATTTTTCTTCATCTATTGTTGTAATTCTGATAGCTCCATTGTCATAGATGTGTTCAATGATGTAGGGTCCGAGCCATCTGGTTGTCAGTTTGCCTTTGAATGTGTGAAATATAGAGTCATAGAGTAGTTCCCAGTCACCTTGTTTGAACTTATTCTCCTTGATGTTCTTGTCATGCCATTTCTTTCTTTGTTGCTGGATGATTTCAGTGTGGCCAAGTGCTTGTTGGCATTGCTCATACAGTTGATTTAACTGTAGTATTTGTTCTTGCTGGATGTCTGAAAGTTCCATGTTCAACTCAGCTGCAATCCTCAATGTTTTGATCTCAAACTCAATGGGAAGCATTATTTTCTTTCCATATACTAGGTCATATGGGGTGAATCCTATTGTTGTCTTCCATGTAGTATTATAATCCCAGACTGCCTCACTTAGTCGGTCTACCCAATCTCTTTTGTTGAGTTCTACAGTTTTGGTCAAGATCCTTTCTATTTCTCTATTTGTCACTTCAGCTTGACCATTAGCCTGAGGGTGGTAGGGAGTATATTTTATGTGTTTAACCTTGTTTCTTCAAAGCAGGTTCTCTATCAAATTGGATGTAAATTGTGGGCCTTAGTTAGAAACTAGCTCTCGGGGGACTCCAAATCTGTGGAAGGTTAGCTTTGTAAAAAAATTTGCCACATTAATTTTGTTTGCTGCTGCAAGTCCTGCTACTTCTGCTCACTTTGTAAGGTAGTGAATGCATACTAGGATATAACTTTTCTGATTTGATTATGGGTTTAATGGGCCAATGAAGTCAAATCCCCATTTTTCGAATGGTTCCAATGAGATTTGTGCATGGAGAGGCATTTCTTCTCGTTGTGTAGGCTTCCCCATTCGCTGATAGACATCACAATGTGAAGCATATTCATAAGTGTCCTTGTGGAGTGTTGGCCAATAATATCTAGTCTGCAATATCTGATGGGCTGTCCTCTTTGCATCATAATGTCCTCCACATGGTTCATTATGGGTGGCATGGAGTATGTCATGGACTTCATCTTTCCTAATACATCTTCTCAATACTTGGTCTAGTCCTTTTTAAAAAAGAATGCCTTCTATCCATGTGCAGGCGGCACTTTGCTTTATGATTATGTTCTTCTCTTGGTGGCTATAATGTTGTGGGAATTCTCCAGACACTAAGTAGTTTGCTATGTCAGCAAACTATGGGCTTGTTGTGGAGATTGCAAAAATATGCTCATCAGGAAAATTGTCATTTACCACTTCATTGTCTTGTCCATGGGTTAGCCTAGATAGGAAATCAACCACTACATTATGTTTGTGTGGCTTATCCAGAATTCTGATGTCAAACTCTTGTAGAAGGAGTAGCCATCTAATGATTCGAGCACTTGTGTTAGGTTTGTTCATGAGATACCTGATTGTTGAATGGTCTGTGTGGAAAAACACTTGATATCCAGTTATGTAGTGCCTGAATTTGTTCATGGCATGTATGACAACCAAAAATTCCTTCTTTGTGACTGTATAATTTAATTCTGCTCCTGCCAAGTTTTTGCTGATATAGTATATGGCATATGGATTCTTCTCTCTTTCTTTTCCAAGGACAAATCCAATGGCCTTATCTGATGCATCAGAGTGGACATGGAATGGAAGTGCCCAATTTGGTCCTTGGATTACTAGGGCTGTAATTGTTTTCGCCTTGATCTTTTCAAATGATAACATACAATGTTTTGTCCAAATGAATTCTATGTCTTTTGTGAGAAGGGAAAACATTGGTGCAGCAATCTTGCTCTAACTCTCAATGAATCTCTATAGTATCGTGTGTGTCCAAGAAAACTTCTCACATCTTTTTGTTTCACAGGTGGTGGCAGTGTTTTGATGACTGTGACTTTTTCCTAATCAACTTCTATTCCTCTCTGTGAAATATGGTGTCCAATCACGATGCCTTCTTCCATGAGCATTCTGCATTTATCGTTACTGAGGCATAAGATCCTCTCGATACATTTTTTCAAAACCATTTCTAAATGCTTTAGTGCTTGGTCGAAATTCTTACCATAGGGTGTGAACTCATCCATGTATACCTCCATTTTTTCATTAATAAAATCAGAGAAGATACTTAAGATTTCCCTCTGAAACATAGTTGGGGCATTACATATCCCAAAGGGAAGCACTCTGTATGCATAAGTGCCCCATGGGCATGTGAATGTTGTTTTATCCTGATCAGCTGGGTGGATGAGGATTTGGTTGTACCCACTGAACCCATCCAAGAATGAGAAAAACTTATTCCCAACTAATGTATCTAGTACTTGGTCAATAAATGGGAGAGGAAAGTGATCTTTCTTGGTTTCCTTATTGAGCTCTCTATAGTCCACATAAATCCTCCACTTGCCTCCTTTTTTAGGAACTATGACCAGTGGTGATACCCACTCACTATGAAGAACCTGCAGCAATTGATTAATGAAAATACATGAGATAACAGAAATAATAAAACTCAGAATCACTCTATTGATCGCATGCCACTTCGAGGGGGTAACCTCCTTTAATAAAGCTCAATACAAGTAACTTCATGGTGCCTTCATAGGCCTCAACACACACTTATATACTAATTCTAGGCGCCAATACTATGGGTCAAAACCATGGGCCAATACAAACTATGGATCAACAATACTATGGGCGAATTACAAAGCATATGCGCCAAACAACAATAACACAAATTATGGATAATTAAATACTACAGGACGACTTACAAATCATATGTGTCCAACAACAATATACTAACAACGTAAAGACATGGGTTCCTAACATCCCCTCCCTCTTAGAAAAAGCTTTGTCCTCAAAGCTTTAGATGTGGAAATTGTTGTTGAATCTGAAGGAGTGGTTCCCGTGTAGCATCCTCTGGTTGCATGACGTGCCACTAAATTAATACCTCTTTGATAGAGTGAGAGTGAAGCTAGCGAGTGCGCTTATTGAGGAAGGCCTCTGGATCCAAAAGGATGGATCCTTCATTATCCAGTTCGGGTAAAATAGTTTGTCCTCTGATGTTGGTGCCAAGAACTTTCTTCAGACAAGAGAAATACTGGATGAATGCAGGAAGAAGGAGGAAGTTCCAATTTATAAGCAACAGTCCCAATATTCTATAGAATATGATATGGCCCATAGAAATTTGGAGCGAGCTTATGACGCCCTTTGAGTTTCAGGGAGGATTGCTTGTACGGCAGGAGACGAAGGAAAACCATATCACCTGCTTGAAAAGTGCGCTTAGAACGGTGTTGATCGACTTGTTGTTTCATGTGATTGCTTTCCATGTGAAGATTGTCCCGTAAAATGCAAAGAATATGATCGTGGTTTCGAAGGACTATGTCAACTACCTAAACTGGTGAACTGCTAGGGGTGTATGGAAGAAGAACTGGCGGTGCCTCACCATAGACTGCTTCATATGGGGTCATTTTAGAGGCATTGTGGTAAGAGGTATTGTACCACCATTCAGCGAGAGGGAGCCACTTTTCCCACTGATGTTGTTGTTCAGAGGTGAAGCAACGAAGATAAGTTTCCAAACATTTATTGATAATTTCAGTCTGGCCATCTGTTTCTGGGTGTAATATCCCGAATTTCGGACTAACTATTTTGTTGTTATATTGGGCCACGGCCCGAGAACATATGTTTTATTTTGAATATTGGGAATGGACCCTAGCACCTATGATTTATTCTTTTATATATTGAGATATCAGCCATGGACCCTAAATGACTTCTTTATTTGAGTGAATACTAGGCGAGAAGGCCCCAATGTTTTAAATAATGTTCTTCAACTTTGATATGGGTACAAACCCTAATATACTGAGATGATCTTTTGTTACTTACTGTGTAGAGATATGACTTTACATGATTTGACTTATGAGTGTGTTGAGCGTGGACTTAGAAACACACATATAACCTACGTACTAGGCATAATCCCCGATGTCCCTAGAAGAATGTTTATTTACTAGGAGTAAGCCCTGAGGTACATTGAGTGTTGGGCCAAATCCCTGGAGCACTCCAAGCTTGATAAAAAAATACTGGATCTGAGGAAACTTAAATATTCTAGATGTGCCTCACAACCACATTCAAGCACTAGTGTTGAGCAGAGGCTCTGGAATTTCACTACCATAATGCCCATGTGAGAGTGTTGAGTTAAAAGGCTTTGAAGAGCACTCGGGGTTACTGGATCTCAAAGTGTTGAGTCGGAAGGACTCTGAATAGCACTTTTACTTTCTACACATTTATTTTATTTGATTAAATGATTCATCTTTTATCTATCATCAAGTACTGTAGGAACTACCATGTTATACGAGGGAATTAGACATGCAAAGAGAGAGACTAGAGGTGCCTATCCAAGTTTACCGATACCATCCAAAGAATTGGACCTTGTGCTTAAAATATTAAAAGAAGTATAATGTGAAGATACATGATTTAAATAAAAGATAATTACTAGTAGTCTTCTATGACTAAGATGTATAAAGGGCTCAAGGATGATATTATTATTAAGAGCTTTAATAATAATGTTGTCATTATTTAATTATGAAATATATTTATTATAGATGGCTTATGCATTATTTAAATATTATTAATGATGTATTAATAGTTAAGTGAAATATTATAATTATTGTTATTATAATTATTATTGAGAGCTTAAATAAAAATCACTTATAGTTAAACAATTGGAAAAGTCCTAGTTCAAAAGGACTAGATATTTATTAAATATAATGTTTTAAATGTTAATTAATTAAAGTAAACAAATTAATTATTCCAACAGTTATAATTCAAGACTCCCCTACTTAAAGAGGGCAGATCCCAAGTTTTGGGGATCATCTATCTTTTTCATTACCACTCTCTGATGGTAATTAAGGGAAATTATTCTGCTCTAAGAAACTGAACCAGCAGTAACCCTAGGTCATCTATCTCTTTTGCATGTTGGAATCCAGCTCCGGGGGATCCATACAAAACCAAGAATGGTTGCAGGATCATGGTTGGGAGGAGCATGGTATCCCCAAAGTTATCCAGCTAAGCAAATCATTCTAACAATTTAGCTAAGCATAAAATGTTCTGCATTAATTGTTGTTTGAGTGTGTAGGCTTCTACAGGAAAGGATCAAGTGCCACAGCAGCCAGGTATGTAGTATTAATTGTTTCCATTACCAATTATAGTAGACATAGGATTTTATATTAGGATTGATAACTCAACATTGTTTAATTTACAAATGTTATCAACTTAGAGGTTTGGCCCAAAAACTAGTGGAGGGTCTAGCAGGTCTAGCCAAGCTAGCTTGTGCTAGACATCACACCATCGGAAAACTTAGGAACTCTCTCTCTGCTATTCGAAAGATTTTATAACTATGCATTCCCTGTTGTCTCTATATTATTTCTAAGCTAGGATTATTAGTTCTTTAAAAATAAATATGTTTTTTGGTTAGATTTGTTATACTATTTCATAGTATAGGTTCCACTTCTGGCCATGATATTTTTTCTTAATAAAGATCTATACTAGTAAGGATTTTTATCGGAACCCTCTAAGGCTCTTAAAACTTGGATGAGAACGTATTTAGGATTCTTTTATTTACACAGTAGTTCCAATCGAAACCCATTTCAATTCTACTAAATCTGGGTAGGAAAACGATCTCATTACAAACAGTAAAAATATTGTTAGAGTTAGGGATGTAATTATGTTCCTTTATTTATTTATTTTCCTTTTTGTTATGACGAAATCCCAAATAGGAACAACAGCATAGTCAGTCAACCAACAAATTCCTTAAACGACATTCCATATTTATAAACGAAGGCTCACAAACAACCTTATAATTTCCACATCAACAATCATCCATTCTTTCAACCTTTTTACAAACAAGAAAGCTAGGAATGGCAGATAGAATTTAAAGTCCAAAAGATTAAAACATTCAAGGGCCAAACAATGAAACATTACACATGCAAGATACTGTGACATGACTTATCTTCTCCTTGGAGCCATAACGAAGAGGCATTAGATAAATGAGGGTTGCTACTCCACACAACTACAAATACAGATTTGCAACTTACATTTTAACCTTAAAACCCCGACAGACTCAAGGATCGAATCCCACCATAAAAATGATAGGCGTCTTAGAATCCCAGGTGAGGTATCAAAACCCGAGAGAAACTCAAGAACCCAGATCACATTTAATAATCTAGAAAAGAGATAGAAGTATCAATGGCAACAATGATTAACCGAATTATCCATACAGAAAAGCAAATCGAATTACCTTCAGGTTTGAAAGCACTGACAGCATAAAACACCCATAAAATATCTCATGCCATAGAAAAATGTAGAACAGAGCTAAGGCGAGCCTCATGATTAGAATGGACTCCATTGAATGAATAAAACGACTTGTCACCAAATATTTAGACTCACAGGAATACCATTTAAGAAATGCAATAACCATAACTCCTTTATACATTCATTTGGTCTCATAGAAATGAGAAATGAAGGAACCCATTTCACATTGCCATTATCAAAACAAGCTTCACAAGTAATTATAGAGTAAATATCCTTTCAACATCCATTCTTATCACAGGAATATATACCATTGAAACCATCCAAGACAAAGTAACTTAAACCCTACTATAAATATGGGAGTATATATAAGTTCACCCATCAAAGTATAAATTACAACATTATGTAACTCCTCGGTCTAGCAAAAGGCGACCTCCTCAGGGTTTCTCAAATAAACCTATGAGCCAAAGGCCACACGAAAACCCGATGTAACCAAACATTACACCTCCAGAGATGCGAGAGGCAAGAGAGAGGGTTTGGGGAAATATGGAATTACCGTTTCCCTAGGCATCCAACGCTGAGAGTGTTGACTACCTGGTAGTAGTCCATGCAGAGGAGGAACAACACTAACCTGCTACCAAAAATCACCACTTTGAAGTCAAATACTGAGATAAGAAATCATGTTGGGTAAGAACAATGAGGAAATGATCTTATTTAGAAACGTGAACATTACCTGTCGTATGTGCCTTCCCTTACAACTCCCATACCATTATCAAACTAGTGCTAGGACCACGAGCGAAGCTCGGGTCAGAGCACAAAGCCCTCAATCGCATCAACAGTAACCAAAGCTAAGTGACCACGAAAAATGATAGCAGATAGTGCAAAAACCCTTAGTATATCTAGCAACCAAGACCATACGAAGGATCATATACTACATTCAATGATCCACCAACCACACTAATATTTCGATTTCCAAACCCTGTTTTCTATAGTGGAGAATCGTCGCTTGTGTTAGTAATATTTAAAAAGGGTCTCAAGGTACCAAACCCTTAGCTCTTACATATTTGACTTAAGTGTGGATAGGAACGAGATACCATAGGGGGATTCCTTCATGGGCATGCCTGCAAAACCACATTTCGAATACAATGCATTAACGAAACTTGCTAAGTAAGTCAGAAGCCCGAACACTTGCAGCTTACCTCTCGATAGTTCTGTCGGGGGTATTCTCCCCTTTCAAAACAAGGGTCCATATCGCCTGAAGATAACATTTAGACATTTATAAATTGCACTTGAGTTCCTGAACAATAAATAGAAGGAGCTTTTATAAATACTCTAGCATGTGCACACTTGGGATAAAATTATGTTAACCTACTCTACACATTGCTTCCGCAGATTCAGAAGGTTGTTAGCCAGTAAGACTATGATTGTTTAGGAAAACTTAAACTCTTGATTTCAGTAAAGTAAAGTATTAATGCATATCATATTTTATTCAGTGATGAAGTTAATTTACAAACCATCACCTTTAGAATATCTATTATTACATTAGTAGAAAATTTTAAATTTTTACTATTTTTTTTGGGACATTACAAGTGGTATCAGAGCCCAGCTACAAAACTAAGTGACCTATTTGGCTCATTACAATCAGAAAACATCCACTGCAGTTACACAGTAAACAGGAAACTTACACTTGGAAATTTTATTTCGTTTATGTAAAAATGAACTAACAGATTTTATTTCTATTCTTTATACTTATATAAAATTTCAAGTACAAACATTGTCTGAGAATGAATGCAGAACAGGGCAGCAGCATACACGGAAATCTAAACTCACCACCATGAGAGCAAGAAGTGGTGGTATAACTAAACTCAGATTTGATGAAGTCTATGCAAAATCTGCAGGCAGAGTTCCAAATCTTCTAAGATGAAAATATGCAAGAAAGAAGAGAGCAGCAAGCCATAAATGAAGCACTACTTCAGAATTTAACAGGGGCAAAACTCCACAGACACCCCACACTCTCAGTCAATACTTTTACAAAGGGAAATAGTCACCCAAAGAAAACTGCCAGTCCCAAGGGAGAAAAACAGGGTGAAAACATACCTGAATCAATGGAAGAGGACTGTAAGAATTCTTCCAGCTATGAAGGTTCACCACCTCCTTGCAAGAAAAGGAGGAAAAGTGACAACAGTTTACAAGGAGAATTCATAAAAATAAAAGCCCCAACCTATGACGAAGAAATTAGATCTGGGGAGAAAGATGAGGAGTGGTTGCTAGGAATGAATAAATACTTCAAAGTTCGTAATTACTCCAGTGAAATGTAAGCCCGACTAGCCATGTACAACCTAAACGGTAAAGCTGCTAGATGGTGGAAAGACTTGAAACACACCAAGGGACCAGAACTGAGAAACATAAAATGGGAAACTTTCAGTAGAACATTCCAGGACAAGTATATGTCCGAAAGATTATTTGACAAGAAAAATAAAGAATTTCATGAGTTGAAAATAGGATCCCTAACTATGGAGGCATTCATAAACCGATTCTTAGACTTCCTGCACTATGTGCCATACATTAAAGATGAGAAGGTCAAAATACAACAATTCTTGGGAGGGCTGCCACCAAACTTTAGAGAAAAGATAGAGTTTGACATGCCTAAAAACCTTGATGTGACCTTACATAAAGCAATACTGTGTTATGAACACGAACAGCTAAGGAATGACAACATCAATAGAAGTGGAGATAGGTTCAGAACCTTCTCGGACAACCGCAGACTGGGTTTTAGACCTCCACCTTACCAAAAACATAACAACTGTTTTCCGCCCAACGGAGACTTTAACCGACCACTAGCACGACCAAGTGCTCCCCCACCACCTGTCAACATGCCAGCTTTCCACAAAGGGACAAAAGTTGTCCCACCAACTATTTCCTGTTAGAAATGTCAAGGGCCACACTACTACAGAGACTTCCCCAGCAAAACAGATGGAGTTTTACACAACGTACAAGCAGAACCTACCGTACGATAAATGAAAAAGACACCAAGGAACACTGATACTCTTCGTCAAGAATAAAGATAGAACGATGCGGATGTGCGTCGATTATTGCCAACTCAACAAAATGACCATTAAGAATTTCTACCCACTCCCTAGGATCGACGACTTGTTTGACCAAGTTAGAGGAGCAAAGATCTTCTAAAAAATTGACTTGTGATTCGGATACCATCAGGTGAGGATCTGTGATGAGGATATCAACAAAACCGCATTCTAAACCCGTTACGGCCACTACGAGTTTGTAGCGATGCCCTTTGGGTTGACAAACGCACCAACCAACTTTATGTGCATGATGAACAACATCTTTAGTAAATACCTCGATAAGTTTGTTGTAGTCTTTATGGACAACATTTTGATCTACTCCAAGAACGAACTAGAACATGAGGAGCACCTCCGGATTGTTTTACAGATACTAAGGGAACACCAACTTTACTCCATGTTTAGTAAGTGCAATTTCTACAAACCCTAGATTCAATACTTATGACATATCATTTCCAAGAAGGGAATAGCCATCGACCCCGAATAGGTCAAATCTATCAAAGAATGGCCCACTCCTACATGCATGTTCGATATAAGATCATTTTTAGGTTTAGCCGGATACTACTGAAAGTTCATTGAGAACTTTTCACGGATTGCATGTCCCATGACCGCCTTGCAAAAAAAGGCAAACAAATTTATTTGGACGAATAAGTGCGAGGAAAGATTTCAAAAGCTAAAGCAACTACTGATTAGTGCACTGATTCTGTGTATTGCGGATCCCAGTGGGGACTTCGTCGTTTGCATGGGTGCAAGCAAGGAAAGACTTGGGGGATTCCTTATGCAAGACAATTTTTCCATATGCTACGAATCGAGGAAATTAAAAGAACATGAGCAGAACTATCCTACGCATGACCTTGAACTAGCCGCCATCATCCATGCTCTGAAGATGTGTCGACATTACCTTATGGGAAAGAAATTCCTACTAATGATGGATAACATGAGTTTGAAATACCTTTTCGACCAACCTGAACTAAATGCCAGGTAGGCCAGGTGGTTAGCCTTCCTAAGTGAATACCATTTCGAACTAAAGTATATAAAAGGAAAGGAAAACAAGATTGTTGATGCCTTGAGCCGATGAGCACATATGCTTTACGAAGTCACGGTAAGTCAAACGGACTCAGATTTACACTACAAGATTTAAATGTCTTGTAAGAGTGACCATTACTACACGGAAAGCCTTGCAATGATCCAGGAAGAAAAACTATTCCAACAATAGAAGGAATACAAGATAGACGAGTCAGGACTAGTGTGGTCAAAAGAGAGACTTTATGTCTCAGAGAGTGGAGATAGTAGATCAAACATTCTCACCACGTTTCACCAGAAACCCTATTCAGGGCACCCCGGATATCAAAAGATGATATCGGCAGTCAAGAAGCATTAGTTTTGGCCTAAGTTGAAAGCTGACATCGCCATGTTCATCGCAAAATGTCAAGAGTGCCAACTACTCAAGGCAGAACACCAACACCCCTTCGGATTACTTCAACCTCTACCCATTCGAGAATGGAAATGGGAAGTAATAAGTATGGACTTCATTACAGGCTTACCCAAGAGTAAGAAACTAAACGAATCCATCTTTGTAGTAATAGACAAGCTGTCTAAAGCATCCCACTTCATACCTGTGAAATCTACCTACAAAGTAGTTCACAGAGCGAAAATATTCTTAAAGGAGATCTTTCGATTGCACAGGATACCCAAGAAAATCATTTCCGATCGAGACACGAAGTTCACTAGTAACTTCTGGAGAGCATTGTTCTCCGGTTTGGAAACCCAATTACAATTCAGTACCGCGTACCATCCCCAGACTGATAGACAAACAGAACGAGTAAACCAAATCCTCGAGGACATGTTTAGGATGTATGTCATGAACAACCCCACCAAATGGGAAGATTATTTGCACCTCGTAGAGTTTGCATACAACAACGGTTATCAAACCTCGGCCAAAATGAGTCCTTTCGGGGTACTCTACGGCAGGAAATATTGGACACCCGTGACTTGGGACAGTCCAGTAGACAGACTTATGTTAGGACTCGACCTACTAAAAGAATTGGAACAGCTAGTCTCCAAGGTACAACTGAACTTAAAAGAAGCACAAGACCGCCAAAAGAGTTATGTGGACAAGAAAAGAAAAGATAATGAATACCAAGTCGGTGAACATGTGTTTCTAAAAATAAAGGCAAAACAAAGCTCGTTGACCTTGGGACATTGCGGGAAAATAGCCCCAAGATTTTGTGGACCTTTTGAAATACTAGCCAAGAAGGGCCCAGTGGCTTATAAGTTAGCCTTACCAGCTCATATAAAAGTTCATAATGTTTTTCATGCTTCACTATTAGAAAAATATATATACAATACTAAACATGTGTTTGATTGGTCCTTTTTGCAGGTGGATCCCGAAGGGGAGTTCATGCCAGAACCACTCCACATTCTAGACAAGATAGAGGTGCAGCTTAGGAGGAGGACCATTACTCAGCTGAAAATGCAATGGAGGCACTTTGGAGCAGATGAGGCTACTTGGGAGAATGAGGCCACCATGAAAGACGCATACCCTGCCTTGTTTCATGACTTCATTCCTAGTCCCTAGAAATACCCGGACGGTGTTGTTTATAAGCGGGCAGGGATGTAATATCCCGAAGTTTGGACTAACTATTTTGTTTTTATATTGGGCCATGGCCCCAAAACATATGTTTTATTTTGAATATTGGGCATGGACCCTAGCACCTATGATTCATTCTTTTATATATTGACATATCGAGCATGGACCCTAATTGACTTCTTTATTTGAGTGAATACTGGGCGAGAAGGCCCCAATGTTTTAAATAATTTTCTTCATCTTTGATATGGGTACAAACCCTAATATACTGAGATGATCTTTTGTTACTTACTGTGTAGAGCTATGACTTTACATGATTTGACTTATGAGTGTGTTGAGCGTGGACTCAGAAACACACATATAACCTATGTACTGGGCATAAGCCCCGATGTACCTAGAAGAATGTTTATGTACTGGGAGTAAGCCCTGAGGTACATTGAGTGTTGGGCCAAAGCCCTAGATCACTCCAATATTGATAAACGAATATCGGATCACAGGCAACTTAAATATTCCAGATGTGCCTCACAACCACACTCTAGCACTACTGTTGAGTAGAGGCTCTGGAATTACACTAGCGTAATGCCCCTGTGAGAGTTAAAAGGCTCTGAAGAGCACTCGGGGTTACTGGATCTCAAAGTGTTGAGTCGCAAGGACTCTAAATAGCACTTTTACTTTCATCACATTTATTTTATTTGATTAAATGATTATTCTTTTATCTATCATCAAGTACTGTGGGAACTACCATGTTATACGAGGGAATTCAACATGCAAAGAGAGAGACTAGAGGTGCCTATCCAAGTTTACCGAGACCATCCAAAGAATTGGACCTTGTGCTTAAAAGAATAAAAGAAGTATCATGTGAAGATACATAATTTAATTAAAAGATAATTACCAATAGTCTTCTATGACTAACATGTATAAAGGCCTCAAGGCTAATTTTATTATTAAGAGCTTTAATAACAATGTTGTCATTATTTAATTATGAAATATATTTATTAGAGATGCATAATGCATTATTTAAATATTATTAATGATGTGTTAATAGTTAAGTGAAATATTATTATTATTATAATTATTGTTATTATAATTATTATTGAGAGCCTAAATCAAAATCACTTATAGTTAAACAATTGGAAAATTCCTAGTTCAAAAGGACTAGATATTTATTAAAAATAATCTTTTAAATATTAATTAATTAAATTAAAGAAACTAATTATTCCAACAGTTATAGATCAAGACTCCCCTACTTAAAGAGGGAAGATCCCAAGTTTTGGGGATTATTTATCTTATTCATTACTACTCTTTGATGGTAATTAAAGGAAAGTCTTATGCTCCAAGAAACTAAACCAGCAGTAACCCTAGGTCCTCTATCTCTTTTGCATGTCGAAATATAGCTCAGGGGGATCCATACAAAACCAGGAATGGTTGCAAGATCATGGTTGGGAGGAACATGGTAGCCTCAAATTTGTCCAGCTAAGGAAATCATTCTAACAGGTCAGCTAAGCATAAAAGGTTCTGCAATAATTGTTGTTTGAGTGTGCAGGCTTCTCCAGGAAAGGATCAAGTGCCACAACAACCAAATATGTAGTATTAATTGTTTCCATTACCAGTTATAGTAGACATAGGATTTTAGATTAGGATTGATAACTCAACATTGTTTAGTTTACAAATATTATCAACTTAGATGTTTGTCCCAAGAACCAATGGAGGGTCTAGCAGGTCTAGCCAAGCTAGCTTGTGCTAGACATCGCACCATCGGAAAACATAGGAAATCTCTCTTTGCTATTCGAAATATTTTACAACTATGAATTCCTTGATGTCTCTATATTATTTCTGAGCTAGGATTATCAGTTCTTTAAAAATAAATATGTTTTCTGGTTAGAATCGTTATACTATTTCATAGTATACGTTCCACTTCTGACCATAATATTTTTTCTTAATAGAGATCTATACTAGTAAGGATTTTTATCGAAACCCTCTAAGGCTCTTAAAGCCTGGACGAGAATGTATTTAGGATTCTTTTATTTACACAGTAGTTCCAATCAAAACCCATTTCCATTCTACTAACTCTGGGTAGGAAAACAATCTCATTAAAAACAGTAAAACGATTGTCAGAGTTAGGGATGTAATTATGTTCCTTTATTTATTTATTTTCCTTTCTATTATTACGAAATCCCAAATAGGAACATCAACACAAACAGCCAACCAATGAATTGCTTAAATGACATTTCATATTGATAAAAGCAGGCTCACAAAAAACCTTATGATTTCCACGTCGACAATCATCCATTCTTTCAACCTTTTTACAAACAAGAAAGCTAGGAATCGCAGATAAAATTTAAAGTCCCAAAGATTAAAACATTCAACGGCCAAAAAATGAAACATTACACTTGCAAGATACTGTGACATGACTTATCTTCTCCTTGGATCCATAAGGTAGAGGCATCAGATAAATGAAGGTTTCTACTCCACAAAACCACAAACACAGATTTGCAAGTTACATTTTAACCTTAAAACCCCGACAGACTCAAGGATCGAATCCCACAATAAAAACGATAGGCATCTCAGAAGCCCAGGTCAGGTATTGAAACCTGGGAGCAACTCAAGAACCCAGATCACATTTAATAATCTAGGAAATAGATAGAAGTATCAATGGAAACAACTATTAACCGAATTATCCATACATAAAAGAAAATCGAATTACCTTCAAGTTTGAAAGCACTGACAGCATAAAACACCCATAAAATCTCTCTTGCCATAGAAAAACGCAGAACAGAGCTAAGGCGAGCCTCATGATTAGCATGGACTCCGTTGAATGAATAAAAAGAATTGCCACCAAAGATTTAGACTGACCAGTATACCATTTAAGAAATGCAGTAACCATAACTCCTTTATACATTCATTTGGGTCTCACAGAAATGAGAAACAAAGGAACCCATTTCACATTGCCATTATCAAAACAAGCTTCACAACTAATTACAGAGTAAATATCCTTTCAACATTGATTGTTATCACAGGAACAGATACCATTGGAACCATCCAAGACAAAGTAATTTAAACCGTACTGTAAATATGGGAATCTATAGAAGTTCACCCTTCAAAGTATAAATTACAACATTATGTAACTCCCTGATCCAGCCAAAGGCAACCTCCTCAGGGTTTCTCAAATAAACCTGTGAGCCAAAGGCCACACGAAAACCCCATGTAACTAAACATTACACCTCCAGAGATGTGAGAGGCAAGAGCTAGGGTTTGGGGAAATCTGGACTTACCGTTTCTCCAGCCATCCAACGCCGAGAGTGTTGACCACCTGGTAGCAGTCCACGCAGATGAGGAACAACACTAACCTGCTACCAAAAATCACCACTTCGAAGTTAAATACGGAGATAAGTATCTGTGTTGGGTAAGAACAATGAGGAAATGAGCTTATTCAGAAATGTGAACATTACCTATCATATGTGCTTTCCCCTACAACTCCCAGACCATTAGCTAACTAGTGCTAAGAGCACGAGCGAAGCTCGGGTCAGAGCACAGAGCCCTCAAGTGCATCAACAGTAACCAAAGACAAGTGACCATGAAAAATGATAGTAGATGGTGCGAAAACCTTCTGTATAGCTGGCAACCAAGACCATACGAAGGATCATATACTGCATTCAATGATCCACCAACCACACTAATATTTTGATTTCCAAACCCTGTTTTCTATAGTGTAGAATCGTCACTTGTGTTAGTAATATTTAAAAAGGGTCTCAAGGTACCAAACCCTTAGTTCTCACATCTTTGACTTAAGTTTGGATAGGAAGGAGATACCATAGGGGGATGCCTTCATGGGCATGCCTGCAAAACAACATTTCCAATACAATGCAATAGCGATACTTGCTAAGTAAGTCAAAATCCCCAACACCTCCACCTTACATCTTGGTAGCTCTGTCGGGGGTATTCTCCCCTTTCGAAACAACAGTATTCCCTTGTGGGCCTCACACTTTCCTCATCAAGGGTCCATCTCGCTTGAAGATAACATTTAGACATTTATAAATTGCACTTGAGTTCTTGAATAGTAAATAGAAGGAGCTTTATAAATACTCTAGCATGTGCACACTTGGGATAGAATTATGTTAACCTACTCTACACATCACTTCTGCAGATTCAAAAGGTTGTTAGCCAGTAAGACTATGATTATTTAGGAAAACTTGAACTCTTAATTTCAGTAAAGTAAAGTATCAATGCATATCATATTTTATTCAATGCTGAAGTTAATTTACAAACCATCACCTTTAGAATATCTGTTATTTCATTAGTAGAAAATTTAAAATTTTTACTATTTTTTTTTGGACATTACAGTGGGTGATACCCTGAACTCATCTTCAGTTTAGTGTTAGTGTGGCGAAATAGTTCTATCCAAAAATTACTGGTGAAAGTCACATCACGATCCGAGACAATGGAAGAAGGGATGCCATGAAGACGAAAGATCTGATCCAGGAAAATTTGGGCGACTGAGGAGGCTGTATAGGGATGCCTGAGAGCACAAAAATGACTATATTTGGAGAGGTAATCAACCACAACCAAAATCACTGTATTCCCTCCCGATTTAGGGAGCCCTTCAATGAAATCCATGGAAATATCTGTCCAAATCCATGCAGGTATGGGAAAGGGTTCAAGCAATCCCGGAAGGAGTGTTGTTTCACCCTTATTGTGTTGGCAGGTATCACATTTAGCCACCATCTGTTGAATTTCCCTTTTCATGCCCTGCCAAAAGAAGTTACACTGTTCCCACTCTTACGTTTTGAGGAGCCCAGATTGCCCTGCCGATGTAGAAGCATGGATTTCATAGAAGATAGCCTATTGAAGATCTGTGCTATGGGGAAGCACCAGATGACCCCTGTATCTCAAGGAAGCACCATTCCAGGAGTAATGTGGTACAGCAGAAGGGTTGTTGGCCAAGCGTTGGATGATTTGAGATAATGAAGAGTCATTGACATAGCTCTGTTGAACAGATTGCAACCAATTTAGAACAATCATAGAAATAGTTGAAAGAGAACCTTGGTCATCAAATGTGCGAGAAAGAACATCCGCCACAATATTATCCTTACCCTTCATGTAAGTGATCTCATAGTCATAACCCATGAGTTTTCTAACCCATTTCTGTTGTGTTGGGGATGATAAACATTGTTCCAGGAAATATTTCAAACTTTGGTGATCAGTCTTGATGCAGAAATGATTCCCTAACAGGTATGGTCACCACTTCTATACTACATGCAAAACTGCCATCATTTCCTTCTCATATGTAGAGGCAACTAAATTCTTACCTAAAAGGGCTTTGCTGGTGAAAGAAATAGGGTGTTCATCTTGAAGGAGAACAACACCAAGTCGATTTCCACAAGCATCACTCTCAATAGTGAAGGGCTTGGAAAAATCAGGCATAGCTAGAACAGGTGTACTACACATAGCTTGTTTCAGGTTTTCAAATGCACACTCAACAGCATGTGTCCATGTATGTAGCTAGGGTTTTCACCCTAGCTTGTGCAAATTTGAACCTACTAAGGAGAAGGGCCTCATTAGTAGCAGTTCAATAAATAGTAAATTAAAGCAATGAAACAATATGAAATTTAACCTAGCATGAGCATTGACAGAAATAAAAAGACATGACAATATGATAAAGATTTTCTTTTGTATTAAATTTACCTCAAGTGTTGAGGTTGGTGAAGCTCTTTTAGTAGTCCAGGAGGGTTGCTTCCAAGCTCCAATGGGTTCCTTCTCTTCTCCAAAGTGCTTTGGATATGGGCCAAAGAGGCACTCAAATGGGAAAGACTAGCTCAAATGGTAAGCTAGGGTTTCAAGAGTGATTTTGGCAGAGTGAGGATAGGGAAGATTGTGGATATGAAATGGGGAGTCTCCATCACCTATTTATAGGTTTTTTAGTGGTGGAGTGTTGAACCATGGTTTTGGGCACCATATGGTTTAGGTCAATTGTATAGGGTTTTTGCTTCTTTTTTCCCTGTTTTTCCTCTTTTTTGTATTTTTTATTCCCTTTTTAGAGGGTTTTTGCTATTTTGGAGGAAATTTAAATTATTTTGGAGAAAAAAGGAGGTTTTTTGGCCTTTTGGAAGCTTTTTAATGGTTTTTAAGTTTTTGGAGGCAAATATGGTAGGAAATATAGACAAATGAGCCATGTAATGAGGGAAATGAGGTAGTGAGCACTTTTTGGGTGTGAACAGATTGCCCCCTGATGTGTGAGGGCAGGAGCTCATCGTATGGCCAATAGACATCATAGGTCTTTTACTATTTTCCTGGAATGTGGAGAGGAGAAGAAACGAACTAGAGCCCGGAACAACGGTCCCGAACAAACTGCAAAAACTGAAAGTACATGACCTAAATATTGAATGAGAATAATCTCAACATGTGGATGAGGCGAGCATACCCATGCTCGTATCAAGATCTATAATAATAACAATGAGCTCCAAAAATGGGGACCTAAAAGATACATAACCTCAATAATGAATGAGGAAGAATCTCAATAAATGGATGAGGTGGGTATACCCATGCTCGTATCAAGATATATATATATATATATATATATATATATATATATATAAAATAACAATGAGGCCCAAAAAATGGAGGCTTGAAAGATACATGGAGAACCACTATGTACATCATAAGGGTCCAAAAGGGGACACAAATCTAGGACATACTGCCAAGCTTACCATGGTTGAGCTGAAGAACTGATACACTGGAATATCAATAATGGTGTTGAGTATGGTACCAGAGGAACTGATGAACTGTAGGATCATAGTGACAGGGATTCATACCCTCAATGGTACACTGTACTGTAGCTATACTGGGTACTCAAGGAAGCATATAACTGGATGGCTTCTGAATACAATCGCCAACGCAACCTGGATATCCATGGGAACATATAACTGGGTGTTCTGAAGTGACTCACCAATGTGCTAGAGTCGGGGGATGTCTAGGATATTCGACAAATAACTGAAGGGATATATACCCTACATGAGTCTCAACGATGTGATCAAGGTATTGAATTCAAGCATGTGAGAAACAACCATTCGGATAGGCACTGATGACTCCTCTCAAAATGGTCCATAAGCACTCACCACAGATGGTGATGAGTCCAAGGTGCAGGGACCTCTGGGTCTATCCTATGGAATAGATGGGCTATCATCGATAGAGGGAGACCTGCAACTAGCAAGGCAATGAAGTTTCCTTGATAGGAGCACGAGGTGGATAACCGAAGTGTGAGAGTACTGATGGTAGGACTGCCATACTGTGGGGGTGGGGAATAACTGGGCAAGTAGAGTGGGTGGACTCAAACTTCCTTTGTTCAGAGTATGATGGCGGGGGTGATTGGGTAGCATATGAAACTGATGAGTGGGAAGGGGATCATAGCTTTAATGGATCAGGGATGGTGACTGGGATGAGTGATACTCAAGTTGGTGTAAGATGGCAGGAGATTGTAGAATACTCTGAACAAAGGTGACCTTATTGGGGGTGCTGCCGAGATGATCGATCATAGTACCAAGAGGCACGGGGGGGGGGGGAATTCCATATGGTTTAAGGAGATGGAAGAAGTGTGCTCAAAATGGTACTGTCGAGTGGATTTATATGAGCCCAGGATAATTTATGCTCATGATTGCTTTCAATTTTAAGGAGTCTGAAAACAATAAAGAAGACTCTGAAATAATGGAATGGTACCATCGTGTGGATTTGTACAAGCCTAAGACGGTGCATGCTCATGGTTGCTTTCAATTTTAGAGAGTCTGAAAGCAAAAAAAAGACTCCAGGGGGGCTTCTTTTTCGTGTGTTAGTCTCCAAGGCCCGAAAAAGCATAAAAGGATGCAATGAAGAACTCTTCTAGCCGGCGTGACTAGAGTATTTATTTTTTGTAATTAGTCTACCAGGTCCGGAAAAGGGTTAAACGTATACCAGATAGATGCCCTTTCAGGTACCTTAACGAGCATGAAAGGAAGTAAGATTGCTTGGTGACCTTTTCATTCTCTTAGTAGTCAAAAAAGAGCTTAACAAAAACTCCATAAGTGTCTTTTTTGTAAAGGACTTGTCTGGCCCGAAAAATGGATAAAATTATACCGAACAAAAGGAATGGCCAAGCAAGGAGAGAGTGTTCAATCAAGGGACATTGATGAGAACCAAGAACGAGGGTGGGGAGGAACACTGGTGGGCCTCCTTGCGGGTTGATGAATGATGGAAAAATAACAAAGTAATTGAGTATGAATGGAGTGAATGGCTCATGTAAAAATGTGTAACAATATGATGGCGGCCGATGTGGCGTGCAAACCGAGGTAGCAAGGTGTCGGGACACAATGTTGAAACTGTTCCTGGTGAGAGAGAGAAATGATCTCAAGCATCATCACAAGCACGAAAAACTGAATCCAGCAATATACAAAGTGACAAAAATGGATAACGGCTGACGTGGCACGTGAACTGAGGTGATGGGGGGTGTTTTGGAAAAAATACCCGAAAAATCTGGGGGTGAGAGCGAGAAATGATCTCAAGCATCATCACAAGCTCAAAAAACTAAATCCGATGGTTTAAGGAATGCTAAAAAATGACAAAGGCCGATGTGGAGTGCAAATCAAGATGGCGACGTGCATGGAAAAAGTTGGAAAACAAAAAGAAATCAAATGTACAATACAGACCAACGGGTCCACAAGATTATTAAGGATAAAAGCATTTGAGATACAACCCATTACGGGGGTTGCGAAAAGGGTGGCCTTCTGAGTCAGTTAGAATATATGCCCCATGTCCAAGGCAGGATGCACTATGTATGTGAGTATGAAGCAGACGTAAGAAACCATGAACTATGATGGCATAATAAGGAACGAAGCGACGGAGGAAATTAGGTTTCCCCTGTAAGCTATGTAACTGTCGGAACGTGCGTGGTGCGGGAAGGTCTAATATGGATTGAACTTTGAGGGGGTCTTCATCAATTCCTTTGCGGGAAACAATGAAACCTAACAGCTGGCCTGCCGGAACGCAAAAGATGCACTTGAGTGGGTTCAAGCGGATCTGATACGTGCGACAGCGCATAAAAACTTGCTGGAGGTCAGTGAGGTGGCCGGATCGTTTCTTGGAACATGCTGTGAGATTGTCAAGATAGACTAATAGGATATGGACCAAGTCGTGAAAACAATAGGTCATGACCCACTAGAAGGTGGCGCCAACATTTTCAAGGCCGAAAGGCATGACACGATAGGAAAAGGTGCCCCATGGGGTTGTGAAAGCAGTCTTGTATTGATCTGCCTTGCGGATCTGAATCTGGTTGTATCGTGAGAAACCGTCCATGAAGGATAGGACCTCATGGCCCACACACACATCGATGAGTTGTTCAATAAATGGCGTGGGGAAGTTGTCTTTGGGACATGCTCGGTTTAAATCATGGAAGTCAATACATACTCTGATGGTGCCTTGTTTCTTGTTAACAGGGATGAGGTTGGAAACCCAAGAGGTGTATGCAATAGGATAAATGAAACCTGTTGCACGAAGTTTCTCAATATCGGCTTTAACGACAGGGAGCTTTGATGGATGAATGGAGCACTATTTCTAGCGAACAAGGGGTACATCTGGCCACATGTCAATGTGGTGTTCTATGATAGCAGGTTCAAGACCAAGCATTTCGGTGTAGGACCAGGCAAAGACATCGCGAAACTCTTAGAAAAGTTTCCTGTACTCTCCGATCTCGTGCTCGGTGCAAGAGGCTCCCAAAGTAATGAATTTAAGGGCACTGGCTAGGGCAGAGATATCAATGTGGATTGTGGATGAAATGTGGCCATATGTGAAATGTTGGCCATGTTACCTTCCTCGAAGGCATCGGGAGCGGGAATGGGTTCTTTAAACCAATCGACTTTGGTGGGGAGTAAATCTTTGGACTCAACCGATAATTGGGTGGCTGTGGTGGAGGAGGACTCTTCCAGGAGGAAATAGGAACGATGATGCATATCTTCCCAGGGGTAATCAAGTGCAGTAAGAGCCTCGAGAATCTCCTCATTATTGTGGAAACTTTGGGAGGTCAAATCAGTTAACGAGGGAGTGCTAGTAGAAGAAATCATATAACTGTTATTAATCTCTCTGGTTGGCGGGGATATTGGGGCGTGGATCTCTTCAATGGTGGGGGGAGGCATCTCGAGTTCCAAGTTATTCATCTAATAGAGGGCGGCTCTGTAATCTGGGAGATCAGGGAAGTGATGTGAGTAATGCCGTAAATACCACATATTGCACAAGGGTGATTGGTACACAGTGATTTATCATGAGGCTTAGGGGTAGGGTCGAGTTGGACAACCGGGATGTTGGGGTCATTGTCAAGAATTTGCATGTGCTCTTGTAATGTAGGTAATTGTGGAAATTGATGGGTAGCATGGCCCAACTCATCACACAAACAGCGTTTGGGAGGAGCACAAAACATGGGGGGATTCTTAACGGGCTTGGGAGGAGAAGTGTATGGTTGTGGTCCTCTGCCCCCAGTGTGCTTGATAAGAGGGGATGGATTAGTGGACGAGGAAGGAGTAGTGACACTGGGAGGTGGTTGACTAGTAGTGGTGATGGGTTGCACCGGTTGTAGGATGACATTTGGTGTTGGAGGGGAAATGGGAGGCGTGATGTACCATATAGGTAATCCTAAAGTTAAACCAGGGAGGTTGAGAGTAGCCATAACTGGGGCGCTTCCTACTCCCGAAGGGGGGAATAGGAAGGGTATTGTATGGATGGGTGTAGCACCAACATGAATAGGTACCAATGGTGGTTGGGGTAGCAAGGGTGGTTGATGGTTGGGTGTTGGTCTATTGTGGGAAAGGGTACATAAGTCAGATATTTTGGTCACTGGTGATGGGGGTGGAATGGATTGGAATGTTGAGATCATCGGCATATCTGAGTAAACTCTGGGTCCCACTGAGGAAACCAACAAGGTAGATGCACCACAAACTGGTTGTTCAACCATGGGAAGAACATTTTCGGGTGCAGCGGGGGCATTGGGATCGTAATAGGTGAGTTGATCAACCTTGACCATGCGTCCATCATGGGGGAACATCATGGTACTAAAAATGGATGAGGCAACCGCCCGCATGGCGTACATGTAACTGCGGCCAAGTAAGAGATTATAATCAAGTTGGGAATTGATGACCTCTATAGCAATAAGCACTATTTTACTAGCCAACTGGACGGGGACATTAGCTAAGAGACCTTGGGGTTGAGCCGAATGGCTGTCGTAGGCTTGTAATGCAGTGGTGGACTGCTGGAGAGTAGGGAATCCCAACTTCTGCCAAACGAATGTGGACATAACACATGTAGAGGCACCCTCATCGATGATGCATTGATGGATGACAAGATTCCAAACGGATACAGAAACTTGGAATGCTAATGTGGAAGGCAGGCGTGGTTCCGATTGGTTCAAATCGAAGGCCATCATTCGTGAATCAGTTGGGTCAATAGCACCAATTGCTGAGAGCAAAGTCTTGCGCTATGTAGGATAGTTTTTTAAGACCTCCAACGCAGACATGGCTGCGGGGGACTGAGCTAAATCATCTATAATGTTGTAATTAGACGCAGCGCGAGCATTGGGGTTATTGTTGATGCGACGAAGTGGGAAGCAAGGGGCTTTTGAGGTGCCATCTAGTGGAGCTAGAGGTATTCATAATGACTGATCAGTGGGAAGAGCCTTGGTGTTTTTGTCGGTGGGAGGGGCTTCAGGGGTGGAGCCATATTGGTTCCTACAGGTTTGAAGGTTCACATCGATGGATGACATCATTAACAAGTGATGGGTACCTGAGTCTATCATGGGTTGATCAGGAGCGACATAAGTGATTTGTTGTTGTGGTGGCGCGTTTCCTTGAGAGGGAGCCAAAGGTTGAGTGTTCAATACGCCTTGGGTTGGTAAAGGGTTTTGTAGGACCAAGGTTTGAGTCTAAGGTGGTGGGGGGTTGGGTGGCACCTAAGGAGCTGCATGCCCTTAGCGGTGGGCATCATCAGTCGAGAGTTTCCAAGCCCACTCCAAATGTGGGAAAGCATGTGTGTAATGGCCATAGACCCCGCAAATAGAACAAGGATGGTTTGTTTGCAAATTAGGATTTTTAGCTTGCTTGGGCGGCCTGTCGGGGTTTTGGTTGGTAGATGCCTCGTTATTATTGTTCGGGTGATTAGGGGGTTGGCCGCCTTGGTCTGGAGGGGAGTTGTTCCCACAGTTACGTCCTTTTCCATGGTCTTTCTGGCCCTGTTGGTGTTTGTTATTTTGGTTGGGCTGATGATTTTGTTGCACATACACTTGCCCTTAGGTGGCAGGTGGGTGTTGGGGTTGTGCAGGCGTGGAAGTAGGCTGCGGTGGATAATAAGTGGGTGGAGGCAGTGCAGGTGTTGATTCTTGTGGGGGTTGCTAATACGTCTGTGTGACGGGTTGTGGGTTTGCCACAGGTGTTGCCTATGGTGGAGAATAAGTAGGGGGGCTTGAGAGGATATAGGAGCTTGCGCGGCCTGCAGGTGATAATATGGCTGAGGTGCGACCGGGGGGGCGTAATCAGGGAATGCATGGCCAAAGCACTGAGGTGGACACGAGGGTCCGTGGGAATGGTGGTGATGTGCCATGGAAGCATACGAATTGGTTGCTCCAAAGTGGGATGTAGCTCGCGACAGGTCGAGGCCATGGCTAGTACGTGCTATGGAAAAGGGTTGGTTATGCGAGGCAATATGGCCAATGATTCCATCTGCGGCATGGGATTCCCCCGGTGCATCATGTCGGGAGGAATCACCACGGGGGGCGTCAGGTATGATGGTATAAAGGTAACCAGACTGGGCATACATAAGGTCAAATTGCGGGGATTTTAGGATGGCCTCTTCCTCGAACTGGGGTCGCTCGGATGCCACATCCTTGGCAATGAGAGGAAGGAGAGATTTTAGAAACCAATCTAAGAAGATACGACCATCTAACTTGATTTTGCACAGGCTTCGACGTCAACACCACTCATGAATGTGGTCAGTGATGTGGGTGGTCGTATTTTTTCTACAAGATAGTAGGATCGCAACTCCTGCGTCATAGCAGACATGCAACTGAAAGAACTGCAGGAAGGTCGAGGCGAGGGAGGTAAAGGTATCATGGGTCCCATTGGGTTGCTCGATGTACCATTTGGCTGCAGAGCCAGTGAGAGCGCATTGTAACAGACGGAGGCGGACAGAGTCGTCCACTATGGAGTTGGAGGAACACCACAGATGGAAGGACATAATGTGGTTTTGGGGGTCTTCACCTTCCTTGCCTTCAAACTTAGGTATGTCTGATGGGAGCTTGGTAGGCATGTGAGGCCACCCAGGGTCGTATCTGATGGGATTGTTGGTAAGTTTGGCTCGATCAGGAAGGTTGAGACTAGCCATGAATGGAAAACCAGTAGAAGGATGGGACATACTAGTGGTCATGACCACTTTGGGGGCAATTCCCCCAAGTATAGGGGCTGGGTATAGGTTGGGGATGTTGCCCCCAGGGGGAGGAACGAAAGTGGTATGGGATGGTCCTGCGCTGCCAAGGGTAGTGTGAGTCACTGGTGGAGTTGGGTTGGGTATGCTAGCCACTAGAATGGGACCAGTGATCAGAATGGTGGGTGTGGGCCCCATCGAGGGCATACCCAAAGTGGGTGTGGTAGCTAGGGTGGTGGTGGATGCTCCACCAATGGTCCCTACAAAAAAAGGGTTGGATGCCATGCCAGCCATGGGGCTGGTTGGTGCAGTATAAGTGAGGTTCTCGGACTCTGCCTCAAAATCTGATGTAAAATAAGGGCGTCACGGCTGGGGGACAGAGATCTGTGTCGTTGATGAGTGGAGTTGAGTGATGAAGCTCTACATCTATGACGGGTGATGTCAAGGGAACTATGTTTCGGGGGCTCACCCCGGAGGCACCGAGAATGTCTCTGGGACTCAATGGTGACAGATGGTGTCAAGTGTCTAGGGGCTGTGTCGAGTAAAAAATAGCTCAAAAACCCTAATGCAGCTGAATGTGCAGAAGGAGAGCACAAAAAATACGGCACTCAAGCCAACAACCAACTCAAAACACTCACTGTAGCAACTGTGCTACAATAAGCGGAGCGTCAACAACAATGGTCAGAATACCAACAAGAAATAGGTTTCCTAAAAAATAAAAATAGTGGACTCGCTAGACTAAAGGGAGGTAAGGGAGCATGCAAACACCTAGCTAAATAGTATTCTGACTCAACCAGACATATCCTCTGCAAGGTGATGAAATCCAAGTTAGACAATATGGATAGTAGATCCAAGTGGCTAAAGATATCCCCCTACCGGGAGGGACACCGGGTAAGACAATTCTAGAAGAAAGGCAACTGAGATACCCCGTTCATGACACATCCAGAAAAGGTGAATCTGCAGCTCCGGTCCTATCACCATGTGGGCCTAAAAGGAATCACCACATGCAGACCAACGAGTAGGTAGCCTTTGGTTACTGATTGGATTGCAGTATTCCACTCAGGCCTCTGGAACCAGTCTGGCTACTTCAACCTTCCTAAGGGAGAGGCCCTTTGATAAATTGGTTATGACTGTGCCAAAAAATACTAGAGGATTTTGGTTCCCTAATGGAAAACAACTATGTCTCAAGTGTAAGTGGTCGAGGGGTGTTATTTGGATGCCTATCTCCCCTGCCCTACCTAACTATAATATTCTTATGTGTTCCCCAAGTGGGGTTAGAATGTTGGTTGTGTTAAGTAGTATTTTAGGGCTCACTTGAATTAGGTGACAGAGTGTGTGCGTGTGACGTAATGAACCCAATCAAAAGTGCCATGGGGTGGGCAACTTCCTAACTAATAATAATAATGCAAAAATTAAACTTGAAATGAAAAATTTTATTTTTTCAATTGAAATGCTTAAACTTAAAAAACTTTGTAAATGGAATAGAAAGCAAACTGCAGAAAAAGGTTGTAGGTAAGTATGTTTGTAGATAGGATAGGAGGATGCTTTCAAGTTCCAATGGGTTCCTTCTCCTTCTCCAAAGTGTTTTGGATATGGGCCAAAGGAGCACTCAAATGGGAAAGACTAGCTCAAATGGTAAGCTAGGGTTTCAAGAGTGATTTTGGCAGAGTGAGGATAGGGAAGATTGTGGATATGAAATGGGGAGCCTCCATCACCTATTTATAGGTTTTTTAGTTGTGGAGTGTTGACCCATGGTTTTGGGCACCATATGGTTTAGGTCAATTGTATAGGGTTTTTACTTCTTTTTTCCCTCTTTTTCCTCTTTTTTGTATTTTTTATTCCCTTTTTAGAGGGTTTTTGCTATTTTGTAGGAACTTTAAATTATTTTGGGGAAAAAAGGGAGTTTTTTGGCCTTTTGGAGGCTTTTTAATGGTTTTTTAAGGTTTTGGAGGCAAATAAGGTACGAAATATAGACAAATGAGTCATGTAATGAGGGAGATGAGTTAGTGAGCACTTTTTGGGTGTTAACAATGTAAGAGCATCCTTTTTCAATAGAGCAGTTAATGGAGGTGCAATCTTCTCGTAATCCTTGAAAAACTTGTGGTAGTAGCCAGTCAACCCCAAAAAACCACAAAGGCTCTTGAGCGTCTAAGGATGTGGCCAATTGTTCATGGAAGCGATTTTGGAAGGATCCACATGAACCCCTTGTGTTGAGATAAAGTGACCGAGACACTCGACTTCCTGCTGTCCAAAAACACATTTAGACTGTTTGGCATGGAGATGATGGTCCGAGAAAAGTTTCATTACAAGATCCAGATGTTGGAGATGTTTAGCCCATGTTTTACTATAGATGAGGATATCAGCAAAGAATACCAGAATGAATTTCCGTAGGTAGGGCCAAAATATTTTATTCATCAAGGCCTGGAATGTGGAAGGAGCATTAGTGAAGCCAAAGGGCATGACCAAAAACTCATAGTGGCCATCATGTGTGCGGAAAGCTATTTTAGGGATATCATCCTCATGAACCCGAATTTGATGATACCCAGAACGAAGATCCAACTTGGAGAAAAATTGAGCATCATGAAGCTCATCAAGAATCTCATCAACAACAGGAATCGAAAACTTATCCTTGATACTGAGGTGATTAAGTGCTCAGAAGTCAATGCAGAGGTGCCACGACCCATCTTTTTTGCGGACAAGAAGAACTAGTGAAGAAAAAGAACTAGTGCTTGGGAAAATAATACCTTGCTTCAGTAAGTCCCGGACGAGCATTTAAATCTCTATTTTTTGGTGAAATGGGTAGCGATAGGGCCTAATGTTGGGAGGCACGCTTCTAGGAAGGAGCTGAATACGATGGTCCTCTAGCCTTGAAGGTGGCAATCCCACTGGTTCAACAAAAACACCTATATATCAATCTGGAATTTGTTGTAGATCCAAAGGAGTAGTGGAGACCGCTGATGGTTGCATCTGAATGGAATGGATATGAGCAATGACACCATGTGAATTCTTCTTTAAGATTTTTTCCATGCGATGTGAACTGATAATGCTGAGAGACCCTAGTTGTAAGCCGGTCAATGTGTGTTTTTGTCCATTGGGGGAAAACTACATCCAAAGTTCAACAAAATCCCATAAGATGGGGCCAAGTGTCCGTAGCCATTGAGCGCCCAAAACCACACCACATCCTCCTAAGGTAATGGAAAACATGTCAGAGTGCAGGTTATAATCTCCCATAGAGATACACACATTATGAAACTTCCCTTTGCAAGGTAAGGTGACCCCATTAGCAACCATGACTTCAAAGTTGGAGCAAGGATGGATAAAACAATCAGCTTGTTTGGCGATCTAAGGGTCAATGAAATTATGAGTGATACCAGAATCAATGAGTATTGTAAGAGGAAGCTTCTTGAAGTAACCCCTAACCTGCATGGTTTGGGGGGGTGGCGATTCTAACTAAAGCATGGAGAGATATCTCTAGCTGGTCATCCTGAGATGGAGGGTTAATAGGCAGCTCTGGAATGTTGACCTGAGCATCCGTTGTATCTGGAGCTTCTTCACCAATTTCATAGGACAGCGAAGAATCCATATCCAAGAGATAGAGCTTTTGTTGAACACATCGATGTCCTCGAGTGAATTTATCATCACAATTATAACAAAGCCCTTTTTCTTTGCGTGCTTGCATCTCGGTTTTAGACAAATGCTTGATAGGAGTTGGTCGAGGAGCTGGCGGGATGGGAGGTCGTTGAGAACCCATATTTCAGAAGGGAACAAAAGTGGGTTTGGATCGTTGTTGGGCTGCAATCTTGTCTTCTTCCAACTTATCCAACCCCAGGGCTTACATCATTGTGTTGGGAGAGAAGATCTTGACCTCAGAGCAGATTGCATCCTTTAAACCACTAATAAAACAACACCGGTAGAAGTCATCAGGCAATCCTTCAATGTGGTTGGCTAGTTTCTCAAATTCAGTTTGGTGCTCTCTCATAGTGCCAATTTGGCGACGTTTAGTGAAGGATCATGTGAAGTCATCAAAAGAACTAGGACCAAATCGTTGCAAAAGGAGCTGGAAAAAATCTGTCTATTTTGGCTCTTCATGAGCCTTGATGTACCAATGGTACCATTGAAGAGATTCCTATTCCAAATGAAAGGATGCAAGTGGAACTTTGTTGACATCAAAAGTATTATGCAAACTGAAATACTGTTCTGCATGATAGAATTATCTAGTCGGACTAGTACCATTGAAGTGAGGAAAATCAAGCTTCGGACCATGAAAATTGCTGGAAGAAGAGAACCCATTGTCTGATGAAGACTTGGATTGTCGTTTGTTGTTCATGGATGAATGCTCAAGATGGAGGCTGAGAATTTTTTTATCCAAATCCTAGAGTTTGGATTTGATGGCTGCAAGTGCTTCTTCCATGGCTTTTGCTTGTTGAGTGGGTAGAAAAACAAAAACAAAAATTGTTTCAGTAAAGGAAAATATGGATTTGGGAAAAAATATGAAGGGTAATTTGGGTTTGACTAGATTTTGGACACTGTTGAATGGACAAGGAAGCAAAAAAGGAGGATTTCAGAAGCAGGGTGAAAGAATGAGAAAAAGGGGCAGAGAGGGACAAAGAAGCAGAGTTAGGAAAGGAACTATGTGGTAAAATTTGAAGGTGATTGGGTAAAATATGAAGAAGTTTTGGCAAACCCTAAAAATAGACAAATGTGGGATTTTGGGCTTTGGGAAGTGGAATTTGGGATAGGGTCCTCAGGAATAAAATATGAAGAATGGCATGACAGGGGTGTCAGGGAAGTTTCAAGGAAAACGGAGTGAAAACAAGGGAGATATGGTGAAAAAATAAAATTTTATACTCGGTTTTTTGTTTTTTTTTTCAAGAATGGATCTGCAACAACGTAGAATGGATCAGAAACAAAGGGATCTGCAACAACGCCAAATGGATCGAAAATGGCTAAAACTGAAATGGATTTCAGAATAGATCTAAAAATTCATTTAAAATAGATATGAAATGGCTGGATCTGGAAGGATGTTCAGAATGGATCTGAAACGACACAGAAGTGATCAGAAACAGTAGATATGGACCCTAGGTATGTGTGGATTCCTAACAGTTCAAGGTTTTCACTCGGACACCAATGTTGTCTGACGGATTGCGTATTGGGGCAATACCCCTCACTCCACGGCTTAGGTAAAACTGATAACTTCTTTGCCACAAACGACATCTCTTGGTTTACCTCACAGGTGGGAACTAGTCAATCAGGTAGGGGTTGTTGCCCTTTTCGCTCGCAGGTCCTCTCAATGGGCCAGCTGCTTTAGGGTTCCTGTGGTACTCCTCACAATGAGTTTTAGGGCTTATGCTCAAGTACTTCCCACAGTTAAGCCGATAGGGATTATTCCCAGATCTAAATTTGCAACAGAGGCAAAAAAATGTTTTGGCAGAAATTCCACCCAACGAGCCCAAGAAAGTGCTCTAATACCAGATGTGAAGAACCTGCAACAATTGATTAATGAAAATACACGAGATAGTAGAAATAATAGAAATTAGAATCACTTTTATTGATCACTGGCCACTTCGAGGGGGCAACCTCCTTTGAGCAAGCTCAATACAAATAAATTCATGTTGCCTTCATAGGCCACAACACACACTTATATACTAATTCTAGGCACCAATACTATGGGTCAAAACCATGGGCCAATACAAACTACGGATCAACAATACTACTGGCGACTTACAAAGCATATGCGCCAAACAAAAATAACACAAACTATGGATCATCAAATACTACGGGACAACATACAAAGCATGTGCGTCCAACAACAATATACTAACAAAGTAAAGACATGGATTCTTAGCACTCACTATCTGAGATCGGGTATATGACCTCTGCATCTAACAACTTTTGTAATTCCAACTTAACTATGTCCTTTAGTGATGGGTTCATTATTCACTGTGGTTTCCTAATAGGAACAACACCTTCCTTTATATAGATATAGTGCTTACAGATTTCTGGGTGGATACCCTTCATGTCAGTATGTGTCTATGCAAAGGCTTTGTTGTTGTCTGTCAGTACTTTCAGTCATTGGTGTTCTTGTCTTGGCTCCAAATTGGAGTTAATATTAACCTTCCTGCGAGGCATTATCTCGATTGTTTTTATTTGAATTGGTTGTTGTTCAAGTGTGAGTACCTCTTCCCACATTTTGTCAGTATCATGGTTTAATGTTTTCTCTCCTTGCTGCTAACCTGTGCCAAGAAAATCTCCAAACATATTCTGATTAGAAGAAGCATTTTAAATAAACCTATCTAAATGGCTATCTTCGTCAATGGCTTTTAGTTATAGGACAACTTCAAATGTAACGACAGGTCGTATGTTTTGGTTGGATGTGTCATCATAATTGTTTGTCCAGTTTTGATATTCTAGGTCTGATGGCTTCCTTGCTGGAGGATAAATTGTGATTTTCTTCCTAGCTTGGCCACTGGTTATTGTCATGTTGCCTTATTGGCAATATGTTTCTAGTTGTTTTTATATGTTTTTTTTGTTTTTTTTAAGATGTCTCCTATGGATTAAGCACCTCCCCGGCAACAGCGCCAAAAAGTGGTGGAATCTAGGAATGGATACCTAATTAGGTTAGCTAAACCGGAAGCATACTTTAATTATCAACTAGGGAGAGTACAAACTTAAGAGGTGCTAAGCACTGTATGTGCTCTATAGGATAGTCTTTGTCGTTTTAGGATGATGGAGTGTGTCTTGAAGGTTTCTCGAAAAGGAAATGGGAATGATCTGCTGTTAAACAACGAATGAAGGAATATGAAAATACTGTAAATCTGTAAACTAGAAATGTTGAAACTAATATATTTTTAAGCTAAGAATTAAATATGGAAAGGCCACAACTCTAATCTAATAAATCAAATGTTGAAAGCTTGGGAAACTTGATCTAGAAATAAAGTGCTGAAAATTGGAAGTTTAACTTCAAATTCAATGCTGAAAATTAATCAAACTTGATTTAATTCAAATCCAATACTGAAAGCAATAACCATCTATTCTATTCAAATCCAAAGAACTAAAACTATTAACTCCTATATAACTGAACTCTGATAAAATAAATATTCATGGCATCGTAGATATAGATCATGGTTTAAAATTAATATAACAAGCTGGAAAACATAGTTAATTACGCCTGCACAAAATTCGTGTACAGGACTACATGAAGCGCATTAGAGAACTAAATAATGAATGTTGGCGAGCTACAGATAAAAAGTGTTGAAACAAAAGGATCACTTAACTGAAATAAAACCATGTCATTCAAACATTACCGAAGTACTTCATATACGATACGGATTTAATTCAATTCACAGCACATATGAAAAATACCTGAAATGGAAAGAAAGCTCCTGACCTACGTGTTGGAGGGGCCCTCTCCAACTCATATTTCAGGAGTGGTAAAAGTATTATAAATGAAAATCTTGAAACAACATTACTTCTTCCATTAAAATCATAATCTCATGTGGTTGGAGCCTAGGCCGCAGCTATGGTAAAGCTGTGAATTTTGAGGAAAAAGCAGAAGTGTTGAAGGGAAAGTGTTAATTTTGAATAAACACCAATTTTTGGGCAGAAGGAAAAGGTGCACAGTACGGTGCCAGATGGATGAGCTTAGTGCAGATTATGGACCGGAACTCGCGGAGCTCGCGCGCACACGTCAAAGGAGAATGAATGTGGCCGAGTAGAAAGCTCAGCTACCACAATAAATGAAGCGACGGAGTAGAGGGATCAGCTACCCTCATTTAAGGACAAGTACAGAAGTTATGGTTGTTATGATCAAGGAAGAGCAACGGACCAAAGAATTGAAGACGAAGGACAAGGAGCAGTGAACGATGAAGCGATGCCCATGCCCACAATTTGCATCAGAAGTCACGGAACCTGCAGGAAGCGGCAACGTGACTGCAAGCGGTGCCTAAAGTACACCTAGCCATGTCCGTGGTTAGGGTTTTGGGGGATTACTACTGGGAAAGGCCCACAGCTTTGTAAAGGTGCGATCATCATGGCCACCTATATATATGTGTAATTGTAAAGGTTAGACGTTAGTTAGTTAGTTAGTTAGCTAGCCATTAGATGTTGAGACGCAGGTTAGTTGTTTGAGATAAGCTAGCTAGTTAGTAAGTCTTCTACTGTGTTGTTAGGAGACAAGAGTTAGAACTGGATAGCCGTGAAGCTAATCCCTAAGTTGCAGATAGTCTGAGTCGATGTCTGAACTATTGTAATCTCTGTAGAGGAAGAGACTAGATCGAGAGAAGGGCTCCCAGCTGTGTGCATGGAGTTTCCTGGAAAGATCTAAGGCTGCAACTGTGTGCGCAGCATATTGTGTAATTCTATCCACTCCTGATTAATATAAGAGACTCCAGTGGACGTGGTTTCCCCGTGGAGGTGAACTTCACAATTCTCGTTGTTATGATGCTGTGTTGAGTGATTGCATGTTTTAGTTCACTGTCTGAGTATACATGAATATTGCGTTCTCTTTATGAGTATGTTAAGTAAGTTCTCAAAGCCCCCTTGGTAACTATAATCATTAAGTGTCGAAGGGATCTGTAGAACATTGTCGCTGCAGCGATAGAGGAATGCGTTACTGCGCTGGGCGTGCAAGCAGGACGATAGAGTAGTGATGCAAAGGACAATCGCCTTGCGCGCAGGAGTGAAGATACCGCGCAGCTAGGCTGTCGAGAGAGAGTGCAGCGCAGTTGCGCTGAGAGGTCTGCGGAAGAGTAAGACATTCTGCTTTGAGGAATCATCAAGGAAGAGAGAGAGCAGTCTCCGCGTCGCCTAGGTTAAGGAAATATGATTCCTTAGCCCCCCCATAGCCACTTCGGGTGAGACCTTGAGCTGCTACGCAGCTCATTCCCGAGAGGGCCAGTGCGCCAAGGGGTTTTGTTGCTGCACTTCATTAAAACTTGGGTCTATCCAAAAAGCAGCCAACAAATCGTTATGTTGCCTTGTGACTTGTTACTGTGAGACTTGTTATTTCAGCGACATGTGAGATTGTTGCTGAAGCCAACAAATGGTTCCGTTGCCTTGTGACTTGTTACTGTGAGACTTGCTATTTCAGCGACATGTGAGATTGTTGCTAAAGCCAACAAATGGTTTTGTTGCCTTGTGACTTGTTACTGTGAGACTTACTATTTCGGTGA
Source organism: Larix kaempferi (assembly GCA_027924585.1). Taxonomy (NCBI): domain Eukaryota; kingdom Viridiplantae; phylum Streptophyta; class Pinopsida; order Pinales; family Pinaceae; genus Larix; species Larix kaempferi. The sequence goes on along the minus strand of BSBM01000684.1, from coordinate 2,487,682 downwards.
CGTGTGAGATTGTTGCTGAAGCCAACAAATGGTTCTGTTGCCTTGAGACTTGCTCAGCTAACAAATGTATTACTGGAATCCTACATCTAAAGAAATTCAAGACTAGTTTGATTTAAAGGCTACAGAGTTCGCTGAATAAGAAAATAGAAGGTCTAGGCTTCAGACAGAAGACTGGTTGCAGAAGTATATCTATATTGACCTTCACGAAATTTTCTTTGTCACATTTGCACTGGAGTTGCATGCTTGGATAGCCAAGTTAGCAGATACTAGACCCACTGTGCATGTTGATCGACCCGTCGCTTGGACGCCTGAGCTAGTCAGTATTTTGAAGCGGGTAGATAATTCTGTGTCCCGCGCAGTAGACTTTTGGTTGAATAGTCTGCTGGAAGGTTTCATCACTGAGTTTGCAGTAGATACAAGAAAGAGTTTCAGCGAAGCAGAGAGGAGTTTCTTCCAAGCACACAGAGGTAAGTTCTTAAATTCTATGAACTTATGGATAAAAATGCTTCTATATGAAAAAGCAAAACTATGCATAGCTTCCGATGAATAGCATAGAAAAGTAATGTCTGCAGATTCTGATAGTGATCCTGAAGTTATTGGTTGCACTCGTAGTGGAAAATGGTATAAAGTAGGCATTGACCAACATTCTTTTGAGTCTAGCCCAGAAGATAGTCAAGTTCCTCGAGCAAGCCATATAGAGAGACAAGGGAGTGTTCATATCCCTTATCACCCCTTTACATCGCAAAAGCCAGACGAAGCTCAGTATAACCCCGTAGTAACGCCTTCTAGTAGCCCGCACGGTACTTCTAGTACCTCTATACCACCTTTGTTCAACTATCCCGGCGGCACTGCTACAACACCTCCACCTCAACCTAGCGCAAGAAGGATGGGTGATGACATGAAGCTACCAACTTTTAGAGGAACAGGGATAGAAGACCCTGAGCAGCACTGGTTCCTATGTGAAGCCATTTGGACAATTAAGCAAATTAATGATGCTGTTAAACTGGTTCAATTAGCAACCACACTAAGAGAAAGAGCCTTAACTTGGTTCATGAAATACTCAGCCGCACAGAATAGGATGCTTGCTGATGTAAGAAATGCTATTATTAGAGAATTCAAGAAACCTAAATCAGAATCACAGTGTATAACAGAGCTCAAAGACATCAAACAGTTACCTACAAAGTCAGTATGGGACTTTGACCAGAAGTTCAAAGCCTTGATAGATCAAGTAAGCTTTGAGTTTGTACCACAACAGCATAAGGAATGGTTTATTGCTGCGCTGCTCCCACACATTAGACTTCCTCTTATGCAACAAAATCTCACTACTCAGGAACAAGCTCTAGAGATGGCTATGAAACTAGAAGCTTCACCAATTGATGGAACAAGCAACGATGTTGCGCAGTTGCAGAACCAATTAGCAAACTTAACCTTGCAAGTGCATGATATTAAAAAGGCAAGGATGTTAAGGAAGAAATTTTGTGTACAAAATGTAAAGCGCAAGGTCATTCAAAGGACCATTGTCCCATTTTCATAGAGTATATTGCAACTGGAGCACCTAACCCTTTACCACAGGCACAAGGGCCTTGGTGTGAAATCTGTATAACTAGAGGTCATAGACCACAAGAATGTCACTTACTTCAGAAATATGTACAAACTCCAAAGAATCTATATTGTAATTTCTGTAAATCAGTAGGCCATGATGAGAACAATTGTAGAGCATATGATCTTATGATGGAAAGAAAGCATGATGTTTATGGAGTACAATCAGAGACAGAAGGACCCACAGCAGGTCCACAGTATGACCAAACTCGCGACGGCAGAGCAGGAAATTATAGGGGGTCGCGGACGCGCAACAAATTTTGGTCGAGGAAGAGGACAGATCACTTGTTATAATTGTGGAGCGCAAGGTCATTTTGCAAGGGATTGCCAAAATCATACAACCATTTGCAGATATTGTAAATCTTGTGATCATATCATTGAAGAATGCCCTCAGTTGATGGCTAAGATGCAAGCAAAGACGCCATAGGTCAATCAGAATATTCAGTTGATTGGAGCAGAAAAAAGAGAACCAGACCCTACAGTTAATATAGTGATGCGCAGTGGAACAACCACTGGTGCGCCAGAGATGGGAACTGGAAAGCAAGCGACGCAATGGGTGAGCCGCGCTAATATTAAACCATCCCCACTTAACCTGTAGAAGCAAAGAGAAGCATTCAAGCAAGCTCAAGAGTATTTCTCAGATCCGAGAGCTTCAAGTTCTGTCGCAATTCCGCATAATGATATTAGATCGCAAGTGCTAATACAAGACAACCTGGTACAAGAATAGGCCACTACATCCGGAAGGCCTGATGAAGAGGATGCACTAGGCAGTGTCCATACTTTTCGGAGGAACTGATTAAAGTTGTTGCGCAATGAAAAAGCAACTATGGAACTTCAACACCTATTGGATAAGTGTCAACAACCTGCTTCGATGAACACACCACAGCATGTTGTTCACTAGATTGGGAGTCACATTAGAACTGGAAAAGAGATGAGGCTCACAGCGCAGATTGGCGCATTTGAAATGGACAAAGTCATTTTAGATTTGGGCTCAGAAGTTAATGTTCTCACCATGCAGACATGGGAACAGATGGGTAGCCCTCAGCTTACAAGATCTCCTATCCAGCTAAGACTTGCGAATCAGCAACGAGTCTCTCCATTGGGCAGATTACCCAATGTACCTATTGATATCGATGGAGTAAGAAGTTCTACAGGCTTTGAAGTAATCAAAATTCTGGATGATAGTATACCTTTGAGGATGACCAGATTAGGGTCATTGCACCGCTTGATCCTATTCAAGGACTAAGGTATATTGAACCCATTCGGGCAGAAGAAGAAGCGCGCCACATGGAAAGTTTGTATCAGATGACTGCTAGTCAGAGTGACTATGTCAATCCCATAGCAGACGGCCTTATCAGATGGTGATGTGATAGCTCGTGCACATCAGACTCAGACGCAGGATTGGAAAACTAGCAGAATCGTTTACATGAGGTTTCTGCGAGGCGTTGCACCATGATGACTAAATCCATTTGATGGATTGGCACAAAAGTGACTGACACTCCAATTTTTGATGGTTTAACTGAAGTAAGTAAATTCATACATACATATGAACAGTAGACTCCAGATGAGCAGCGCATACAAGCTTTGGATGTCGCACTGCGTGCTACACCCGCAAGATGGCGGGGTGCGCATAAAAAGAATATTTACACATGGCAAGACTGTCGCAGATTGATACTGCGCAGATTTCAGGACACTACAGCAAAAGTGTTGTGCAAATATGATGGACAGAGTGACCCCAGGTCACATATTGAAGCATGTATTCAACAATGGTCAAATATTCCAGAAGATGAGTGGGTTCACCTATTCATCCACACGTTGGATACAGTTCCAAGGAACTGGTACGCTGAAACAGAATTGCGCAAAGGCACTATCACTTGGCCTCTTATGATAGAATGTTTTCAACTTACCTTCAGTTTTGAATCAGAACATCCGAGCATCGACCACGCTTTAAAGTGTATTAAAAAGAAGGTATTTGAACAATGTTCATTACCAGAATATTCCCAACCAGATTGGGCTGTCCAGATAGAACATGCCCTGGAATGCTATAATTTTACTACTGAAGAAGAGGAAGATGATCCTTGCAACATCAATATTCCAGAATCAGAAGGGACACGCAATGTATAAGGTCCTCAGCTTGATATCCCTGCCATTACAGAACACATCAAGCTCAAAAAGATTAACATTGGTACAGAAGCCAAACCCAAGTTTGCTTCTATCGGAGATTATTGGGATGATGAAACTGTTGGCCATATTTCAGATTTATTGCGTGACTACCAGGATATCTTTCCTACCAAGTTCACAGAAATGAAAGGCATCCTAGGAGACTTAGGAGTGATGCGCATACCTCTGAAAGCAGACGCCAAGCCAGTAAAACAACGCCCGTACAGATTGAATCCGCGATATAAAGAAAAGGTTAAAGAAGAAATTGATAAGATGCTCGCAGCAGGTATCATTGAACCAGTAGAGGAAAGTGATTGGATTAGTCCTATGGTCGTACAAGAGAAGAAGACAAAAGGCGAAATAAGAATCTGTGTGGACTTGCGCAAGCTGAATGACGCATCAGCGCATGATCCATTTCCTACTCCTTTTACAGACGAAGTGCTTGATAATGTTGGAGGATAAGAGGCTTACTCCTTCACTGATGGCTTTTCCGGATACCATCAGATCAGAATCCATCTAGAAGACCGCCATAAGATGACTTTTGCGACTGAATGGGGCTCATTCCAGTATACGGTAATGCCCTTTGGTCTTAAAAACGCTCCTGCTATATTCTCTCGAGTTGTTGTTGCTGTATTTAAAGAATTCATTCATAAGTTTCTAGAAGTCTATTTTGATGACTGGACTGTGTTTGGTTTACTAAAGAACCATATAGGGAACCTGCGCATGATGTTAGAAAAATGTATACAGTATCAGATTTCCCTTAACTTGAAAAAATGTATCTTCTGTGCTCCTTTTGGTATTTTGTTGGGACATATTGTATGCAGACAAGGACTCCTGATGGATCCTGCGAAGGTTGCCATCATTGCTAATTTACCTGCGCCCAACTCAGTCAAACAATTGCACACTACATTGGGACATACAGGGTACTACAGAAAATTTATCAAAGGTTATGCAAAGATCACAGCACCTATGGAAAGATTGCTGAAAAAGGATTCGAAATTCCAATGGACAGAAGAATGCCAGCAGAGCTTGGATACACTTAAAGAAAAGATGATCACTGCGCCAATTCTAGTTTTTCCAGACTGGAGAAAACCCTTTCATGTTTGTTGGCCCGGTTTTGCAACCAGGCTTAGTGCTATGGGAACCTGCTAACTAGTAGCAGCAGTTTCAATGTAAAGCAAATAACAATAAAGTAATCTAAACAAAACTAATCATGGATCTATGCAAGAATATAAGCAAATAGTGTAAACATTTAAAAAACAAGAACAAGAAAATATTAAAGAATGAATTTGTATTGAAAAATGGGGGGGCAAGCAAGTGCTTGCGATAATACCTTCAATGGTGAAGGTTGATGTTGAGCAACTCCCAAGATGAGTAGCTCCAAGCTCCAAGAGGTCTCCTTCTCCAAGGTTGCTTACAATGGCCAAAATGCTCAAGGGAGATTTCGGCAGCATGAGGATGAGATAATGGATGGATGTGAAATGAGGATCCCCTACCACCTTTTTATAGGTTTTGGTGGTGGGGAATACCATTTTTGGTTTTGTGGAAACCAAATGGTATTGTCCAACATGGTTTAGGTACTTTTCCCTCCTTTTTCCTTTTTTGAATAAAAATAATATTTTAATTCCCTTTTTAATATTTTTGGGAATTTGGACCCTTTTTGAGGGTTTTTTATGCTTTTTAGGAAAAATAATCTTTTTTTAATGGAAAAAGGGGTGTACTAAGGTCTTTTGGTGACCTTTTGTTGGTTTTAGAGGCTCAAATGGTGGAAAAGTGGACAAATGGGTCATGTGAATAAGGGAATGAGCTAGTGACCACTTTTTAGGTGTTAACAGATTGCCCCCTGATGTGTGAGGGCAGGAGCTCATCGTATGGCCGATAGACATCATAGTTCTTTTGTCTTTTTTCAGGGGTTTGGGAAGGAGAAGAGATCGATTGGATACTGGAGCCACGACCCTTGGAAGCTGCAAGAAACAAAAAATATTACATGGCCTCAATATGAATGAGGTATAATCTCTAATAATGGACGAGGCGAGCATTCCCATGCTCGTATCAAGACATACACATAACAATTAGTCCCAAGAAGGGGGATCTAATACATAGAGAATCTACTGGTACACCATAATGGTCCAGGGGGGACATTATTTTGGGATGTACTCCTGATCATAACGGATCTCAATAACTGATACATTGGAATAACTGAGGAACTGCTGAGACTGAAGGTGTCCAACATCTGTAGGGACTCAAAGACTATGAGTCATCTCTGAGAAATAATGTAACTGTATACTCAAGGGAGTATGAAACTGGGGTACATCTGAATACTGTCGCCATGCGCAACCCGGATATCTATAGAAAAAGTGTAACTGGTGTTATCCATAGGAAGACTCTCAAATGTGGAGGAGTCAGGAGGTATCCAAGGTCTTCGACTAATAAGTGAAACGGACGAATACCCTATGCGAGTCTCAACGATGCGATCAAGGTGTTGAAGTCGAGCATGTGAGAAACAACCATTTGGAGAGGCACTGAAGATTCCTCTCGAAATGATTTGTAGGCACTCATCATAAATGGTGATGAGTCCAAGACACAGGGACCTCTAGGTCTATCTTCTGGAATCAATGTGGTTGTCATCGATAGAGGGAGACCAGCAACTAACAAGGCAATGATGTTTCCTTGATAGGAGCACGAGGTGTAAAACTGAAGTGTTGTAGTACTGATGGTAGGACTGACATACTTGTGGGGATGGGAAATAACTGGGTCAAAAGTGGGTAGACTCAAACTTCCTTTGTTCAGAGCATGATGAGATGGTTGACCTGGCAGCGTGGGGAACTGACTTGTAGGTGTGGGGATCATTGCTTTGACTGAATGGTATATATTGACTCTGGGGGGAGGACGAGCTGATAGGTGTCATCGAGGGATTATCAAGGTGACATACTGTAGAATACTCTGAACAAAGGCGACAAAAATGGGGAAGCTGTCTAATGAGTAGATGTGATCTGTCGTGGCGCCAAGAGGCACCATTGATTCCTTCTTCGTAGTTTTAATGAGATCCAAGAAGGGATAAAAGTGTGCTCTAAAATGGTACGTTCCTGTGGATTTTGTGAGCCCAGGACGGCTCGTGCTCATGGTTGCTTTCATGTTTAGAGAGTCTAAAAGCGGTAAGTGGACTCCATTGGTGTTCTTTTTTGTAGTTTAGTCTCCAAGGCCCGAAAAAGCATAAAATGATGCAGATGGAGAACTCTTCTAGCCGATGTGACTAGAGTATTCCTTTTTCGTAATTAGTCTACAGGGTTCGGAAAAGGGGGTAAACTTATACCAGGTAGACACCCTTTCAGATACGTTTAACGAGCATGAAAGGAAACAAGGTTGCTCGACAATCTTTTCATTGTTTTAGGAGTCAGAAAAGAGCTTAACAGAAACTCCCTAAGTGCCTTTTTCGTAAAAGGGGTTGCTCAGCCCGAAAAAGGGATAAAATTATACCGAACTAAAAGGGAGTGATGAGGGCGAGAAAAGGTCTCAAGCATCATTATCAATGCGGAAAACTGGATCCGGTGATATAAGGATTGTCGAACAAGGAGAACGGCCGATGTGGCACGCAAATCGAGGCTATGTGGGGGCATGAAAAATGCCCTGAAAATCAGGACGTGACAGCGAGAAATGATCTCACGCATCATCACGAGCACGGAAAACTAAATCCAGGGATATAAGGCACGTCAAAAATGGAGAACAGTCGATGTGGCACGCAAATCGAGGTGATGAGGGGGCATGGAAAAAATGCCCGAAAAATCTAAAGGTGAGAGCGAGAAATGATCTCAAGCATCATCACGGGCGCAGAAAACTGAATTCGGCGATATAAGACACGTCAAAAACGGAGAACGGCCGATGTGGCATGCAAACCGAGGTGACGGATGCTCTTTTGGAGAGTTGCGGCCAGGAGACCGGTCACGGCATCGTATTCAGCTTGGTTATTGGTGGCGGCACCTAAACATACTCCATCAATGTGAATTAACTCATGTGAAGGGGAGTATATTACCCAAGCTGCGGAGGCGATATTGGGAGACCAACGGCTTGCACCATCAGCGAAACCAACATAGCAGAGTGGAAGAGGATCCATCTGTGGTCATGCAGAGAAAAACAAATATTTAGGTTTTTTGAATTTTTTGTGAACAAAGAAAGTATGCCTATACTAAAATGGATGGTGGTGTCCATCAGATTTTCTATGGGTAAAATCGTTTAAGGTACAACCCGTTGCGTGGGTTGCATAGGGGATTGCCTTCTGAATCGGTCAAAATGTATGCCCCCTGCCCGAGGCAGGTGTGTATGATGTAGGGGCCTTGCCACATAGACACGAACTTTCCCTTTCCGGTTTTATCATGAGCTTGATCATAAGCGAGGACAAGATCTCCCTCAGAAAAGGTTCTTGGGTGGACGTGTTTGTCGTAACTTAGTTTTGATCGTTGTTTAGCTGCTTCCATGTTTTGAATGGCTGTGCGCCGATCTTCATCGGCCTGCTCTAGGAGTAGTAAACGTTGCTCGATCGAGGAAGTGTCCGGTAGGAGTTCAACGGCGATATGTAAGGCTGGGATCTGGCACTCAATAGGGAGGACGGATTCGACACCGTGAACTAAATGGAAAGGGTTAAAACCAGTGGCGGTTTTGGTTGAGGTGCGGTAGGCCCATAGTGCCGGGAAAAGCATGTGGTGCCAATTGGATTTGTGCTTGTCGACAGTACGTTGGAGAATGGTCTTAAAAATTTAATTGATCGCTTCGACTTGGCCATTTCCTTGGGGATAGTAGGTGGAAGAGAAATGGTGTTCAAATTTCAACATGGTTGATAATTCTTTCCAGACGGCATCTTCGAAGTGAGAGCCATGGTCAGAGACTAGTTGCTTTGGCACTCCGAAACGAGCGATAACATGGTTGAAGAAAAATCGTGCTGCAGTGTCAGCTTTGCAATTATAAGTTGGCATGGCTTCCGCCCACTTGGTGAAATAATCTACGGCCATAATGATGTGCTTATGCCCGCCGGCTGACGTTGGGTTGAAATCGAGGAAGTCAATGGCCCATTTGCAGAATGGTCCGATAGTGATGACTGGATGAAGGGGGCGGGAGGGGTTCTTGCTTTGGGGGCAAAAAGTTGGCAGTTCTGGCAGTGCTTGACTGCGGTGATGCAATCAGTAAACAATGATGGCCAAAAATAACCTGCCCAAATGTTCTTCTGGGCGGTGGCCATGCCGAAGAAATGGCCTCCGCAAGCACCGCTGTGACAATCATTGAGGACTTGTTCTGCCTCACTATGGGATAGGAATCGGCGTAGGATGGTATCAATGCCGCGTCGGTAAAGTACGTCCCCTAACAAGAGGTATTGGGGGGTGTGGTGTCGTATGCAACGGCGTCCGTCACGATCAATGTGTGGTCGAAATTTTTGCGTGCGAAGGTAAGTCAAAACGTCTCCGTACCAAGGGTCATCAGACGAAATGATGAAGATTTGCTCGTCAATCAGGTCCGTTTGGATAATGGGTGATGTCGAAGAGGATGGGAGGTCAGTGATGAGGTGAGCAAGCGCGAGGGTTTTAGTGCTCTTGGGAATTCTGAAAGTGAGGTCATATTCCTGGAGGATAATGGCCCATTTAGCAACACGGCCTTGTAGGAGCCGCCGGGTTAGGAGATAGACCATAGGGTTGGAGTCGGCCACGACTGTGGTATGACTGAGTAGAATGTAGTGTCGCAATTTTTGCATGGAAAATACTACAGCTACGGCTAATCTTTCCTCGTATGGGTAACGCAAAGGTGGGCCAGACAAGGTCTGGCTGACGTAAAAAATCACATGCTCTTGGTGAGAGGCATCTTCTTGGACCAAGACTCCAGACACGGCATGTTCAGATGCCGAGACATAAAGGGTGAAGTCTTGAGAGAAATCCGGTGGGGATATCAAGGGGGTTTGTGTGAGAGCTTTCTTGAGGGCTTCGAATGCCGTGTCTACTTGCTCATCCCAAACAAAGGGTATGTGGGTACGAAGTAAGCGTAAGAACCCGTGGACTTTGGTGGCGTAATCAGGAACGAAGCTTCTAAGGAAATTGGATCGCCCTTGTAGACTCTGGAGCTGCCGAAGCGTGCGAGGAGGCGGAAGTTCTAAGATGGCTTTGACTTTCAAGGGATCGACAGTTATTCCGTCTTGGGAAACAATGAAACCCAACAACCGGCCTGCCGGGATGCAAAAGACACACTTGTGTGGGTTCAAGCGGATTTTATATTTGCGACAACGCAGGAAAACTTGCCGGAGGTCGTTAAGGTGGTCTGATCGTTTTCGGGAATGAGCTGTGAGGTCATCAAGGTAGACTCGCAGGATATGAACCAAGTCGTGAAAGCAATAGGTCATGGCTCACTGGAAAGTGGCACCAGCATTTTTAAGGCCGAATGGCATGACGCGATAGGAAAAGGTGCCCCATGGGGTGGTGAAGGTAGTCTTGTACTGATCCTCCTTACGGATGTGAATCTGGTTGTATCCGGAAAACCCGTCCATGAAAGATAGCACCTCATGGCCCGCACACTCATCAATGAGTTGGTCAATGAATGGCGTGGGGAAATTGTCTTTTGGACAAGCGTGGTTTAAGTCACGGAAATCAGTGCATACTCTAAGGGTGCCTTGCTTTTTGTTGACGAGAACGGGGTTCGACATCCAGGTGGTGTACGGAATAGGATAAATGAATCCTGCTTTGCGAAGTTTCTCGACCTCAGCTTTGACAGCGGGGAGTTTGGAAGGATGAATGGGTCGCTGTTTCTGACGAACAGGGGGTACCTCCGGCCATGTATCAATGTTGTGTTCTATGATGGCGGGGTCGAGACCAGGCATCTCGGTATAGGACTAGGCAAACACATCACAGAACTCTTGAAAGAGCTTTTTGTACGCCTGAGTTTCTGCTTGAGTGCAAGATGCGCTTAGCGAGATGAGCTCAGGTTTCCCAGGTGTTGTGGAAATATCTATCTGTATAGTGGGGGAAATGTTGGACATGTTCCCTTCTTCAAAGGCATCCGGTGCTGGGATGGGGTCCTTTAACTAATCGACCTTGGTGGGTATGAAATCTTTCGATTCGACTGATAGCTGGTTGGATGCGGTGGATGTAGATGTTTCCAGGAGGAAATATGAGCGATGATGCATATCATCCCAAGGGTAGTCGGGTGCAGTGAGTGTCTCCAAAATTTGCTCATCAATATTGAAGTAGTCAGACCATAAATCAAGGGGTTCTGGTTTGAAAGTTGTTGAAATCATATATATTGTATTGACTTCTTCCGATGAGGATGATGGCGGGGGGTAGATCTCCTCGATGAGGGGAGGAGATATCTCCAAATCAATGTTGTTTAACTCATACAATGTTGCTCTATAGTCAGGGAGATCAGGACAATGGTGAGAGTAGTGGCCGTAAACACTGCATATGGCACAAGGATGGTTGGTGCGCAGTGATCTGTCGCGAGGCTGAGGAGGTGGCTCAAGTCTAACGACTGGGATGCCGGTGTCATCGTCCAACATATTCATATGCTATTGGAGTGCTGGTAACTGTGGGCATTGATGAGTCGGATGGCCTATCTCATCGCACAAAGAGCATTTAGGAGGAGCTCGAAATACTGGTGGGGGTTTGACTGCCTTAGGGGGTGGTATAGCAGTGTATGGTTGTGGACCTCTGCCCCCAGTGGGCTTGAGAAGAGGAGGAGGATTCGTTGACGACGAAGGGATCATGAAACCAGGAGATGGTTTCGTCGACGACGAAGGGATTGTGACACCAGGAGGAGGTTGAGTAGTGGTAACAATAGGTTGTACCGGTTGGAGGATGACATTTGGTGTTGGTGGTGGAATGGGAGGCAAAATATACCACACGGGTAATCCCAATGTTAACCCGGGTAGACTAAGGGTAGCCATAACCGGGGCGCTTACTACACCCGAAGGAGGAAATAGAAAGGGGATGGTGTGGATGGGTGTAACACCGATGTGACTAGGGACCAATGGTGGTTGACTACCGGGTGTTTGTGTATTCTGTGAAAGGGTACAGAGGTTTGCGACATGGGTCTCCGGTGACGGTGGTGGAATGGCCTGGAATGTAGAGGTCATTGGTGTATCTGAGTAAAGTCTGGGTCCCATAGAAGAAACAAAGGAGGTAGTTGCACTAGAAGCGGGTTGTTCAATCATGGGGAGAACATTTTCGGGTGCTGCAAGGGCATTCGGATCATAGTAAGTGAGTTGGTCAATTTTGACCACACGTCCCTCATGGGGGAACATCATTGTGCGAAAAACGGATGAGGCGACCGCTTTCATGGTGTACATGTAACTGCGGCCAAGTAAAAGGTTATAATCGAGCTGGGCATTAGTGACCTCTATGTCGATGAGCACAATTTTCCCACCTAATTGGACGGGGACCTTGGGTAGTAGACCTTGAGGTTGAGCTGACCGGCCGTCGTAGGCCCGCAATGCAGTGGTGGATTGCTGGAGAGTAGGGGATCCCAACTTCTGCCAAATGAATGTGGACATGACGCATGTAGAGGCACCCTCGTCGATGATACACCGATGGATGACAAGATTCTGAATAGAAACAGAAACTTGAACTGCTATGGTGGAAGGCAGATGTGGTTCGGACTGGTCCAAATCAAAGGTCATCAATTTCGAATCATTTGGGTCAATCGCCCCAATGGCGGAAAGTAAAGTCTTGCACTGCGTGGGACAGTTTTTCAAGACTTCTAACGCAGACATGGCTGCGGGAGATTGAGCTAGTTCATCTACGATGTTGTAATTTGACGCAGCCCGTGCATTGGGGTTGTTGTTGATACGGTGGAATGGGAAACGAGGTGCTTTAGAGGCACCATCGAGTGGAAGCGGTGTTATACGTAACGTCTGATCATGTATAGATAATTCGACTGGGCGTAAATGAGATCAAACTGTTGGGCTTTGAGGATGGCCTCTTCTTCAGACTGGGGTCTTTCAGATGCCACATCCTTCGCAATGAGAGGGAGGAGGGATTTTAGAAACCAATCTAAGAAGATACGGTTGTCTAATTTGATTTTGCAGAGGCTTCGACGTCGACGCCACTCATGAATGTGGTCAATGATGTGGGTGGTCGTGTTCTGTCTGCAAGATAGTAGGATCTCGACGCCCGCATCATAGCGGACAGGTAACTGAAAGAACTGCAGGAAGGTGGAGGCAAGGGAGGTAAAGGTGGCATGCATCCCATGGGGCTGCTCGATATACCACTTGGCTGCAGAGCCAGTGAAAGTGCGCTGTAAAAGCTGGAGGCGGACAGAGTCATCCACTATGGAGTTGGAGGAACACCATAGATGGAAGGACATGATATGGTTCTGGGGGTCTTCACCCGTCTTACCCTCAAACTTAGGGATGTCGGAGGGGAGTTTGGTGGGCATGTGAGGCCACGCAGGATCGTGTCTGATGGGGTCATTAGTGAGCCTAGCTAAGTCTGGCAGGTTCAGACTTGCCATATATGGTAAGCTAGCAGATGTAGCGACTGGGACTGGGACATGCCTAGCCATGGTGGTATGGGGTCCAGCAGCACCTAAAGGTATGCTAGGTATTGAAGGTATATGTCCTCCAATAGGTGTGGTCTGGTAAGGGCCAGTGCTTCCTAGTGCAACATGGGTTACACCAGGGTTAGGAATAGTAGTGGTGATTCCTGGGATAGGGTTTGTGGAAACCAGATGGGGTGTGACCCCTATGTTGGGCATGCCCATAACAGGTGGTGGCCCTGTGTTGGGAATTCCTATAACAGGAGGTGGCCCTGTGTTGGGCATTCCTAAATGTGGAGTGTTGCCCATATTGGGCATACCCAGGGGGGTGGTTGTTGCCATGGACGACACTGTAGTAGAAGGGTCTGTAGACGTCTCTCCTATGGTGCTGGTAAAGAGTGGATCAAATGGTGTTCCAGACATAATGTTGGTTGGGAATAACGCAGTGGGATTTTCGGATTCTACCTCAGAATCAGAAGTGAAGTGAGGCGTGTCAGAATCGGATGACTGTCTAGTTGACCAACGATGTGTCGAGTCAAGGGATAAGGCTCGGCGTCGGTGACGTGGCGAGCCAAGTAGACTGAACTTTGGGATTTCGCCCTGTAGACGACGAGAGCGTCTAAAATTCTCAATGGTGAGAAAATAAGTTTTTGTGTAAAAAATCTGTTTAAGTATCAGGTGGTGATATATATAAAAAAGCTCAAAACCCTAATGCAACCAAGGGTGCAAGAAGGGGAGTGAAAAAGAAGGCTCTCAGGCCAAAAAATCAACCTCAAAAAAGGCACTTATTCTAGCAGTTGTGCTACAATAAGTGGAGGAATGCAACAAATGGTCAGAGTACCAACATGCAAACGGCTTCTAGAAAAAATAGGTGTAACTAGACCAAAGGTAGGTTGAATCATGCAAACACCTAACTAACAGTATTGTGACTCAAACAAACGATATCCTCTGCAAGGTGATGAAATCCAAGTCAGACAATATGAGTGTTGAGACAACGGCTAGATATCCCCCTACCGGGAGGGACACTGGGTAATCAATCCTAAAGAAAGGCTACTAGGATACTCCGTTCATGACACGTCGAGAAAAGGTAAATCTGCCGTTTGGTCCTTTGATCGCAATATCCCAATACAGGGATATCCCGAGAATTGCGAATGGTAGCCCTTCGGTTACTGAATGGATTTCGGTATTCCACTCAGGCTTCCGGAACCATCCTCGCGAATTCAACACTCCTAGGGGAGAGGCCTTCCCACAAACCGGTTGTGACCGCGCCAATAAATACTAAGAGGTTTTAGCTCCCTAAAGGACAACAACTATGTCTCAGATGTAATAACTGAGGGGTGTTATTGGAACACCTATCCCCCCAATACTACCTAGCTTTTGGTGACCTTTTGTTGGTTTTAGAGGCTCAGATGGTGGAAAAGTGGAAAAATGGGTCATGTGAATAAGGGAATGAGCTAGTGAGCACTTTTTAGGTGTTAACAATGTTCATGTCGATGCTTCTTCCATAGCATTGGGGGTCGTGCTTACACAACCGGGAGAAGGAGGTATTGACCACCCGATTGCTTACTCTAGCAGAAAGCTGTCCACAGCCGAGAAGAACTACACCACTACAGAAAGAGAAGGACTAGCTATGGTGTATGCCCTACAGAAGTTCAGACACTACCTACTGGGCGCACATTTTAAAATGTATACTGACCATTCTGCTTTGAAATACTTGGTCAATAAGCCAGTGTTAGGGGGAAGAATTTGCAGATGGCTATTGCTCTTCTAGGAGTATGATTTTGAGGTTATTGTAAAGCCAGGTAGATTGAATGCAAGACCTGACCACTTATCTAGGCTAGAGTCGGGGAAGGAACCTACAAATCTGGAGGACAATCTGCCTGATGCGCAGCTGTTTTCTGTTCAAGCAGCAGATGAATATTATTCCGATATCCTTGAGTTTCTCACTACCGGGAAAGCGCCGGCTCAGTTTACAATCCAGCAGAAGAAGCAACTTGTTGTCAAAGCTGCAAACTTCACTTTGATAGCAGGCCAGCTCTACAAGATGGGCCCCAACGAAGTCTTGCGCAGATGTATCCTACCGCATGAGAAGAACTCCATCATCGCAGAAGCGCACTCAGGAATCGTAAAAGGCCATTTCGCCGGAAAGCCGACTGCGCAAAAGATCTTAGCCGTAGGTCTTTGGTGGCCGACATTGCACAAGGATACTAAGGAATTCTGCAAATGTTGCGATGTGTGCCAACGAACAGGAAAACCCTCAAGGAGAGATGAAATGCCGCTAATACCCCAGATAACACTGCGTGCTTTTGATAAATGGGCCATTGATTTTGTAGGACCTATCAACCCACCAGGAAAAAGAACCGATGCAAGATACATCATTACAGCTACTGAATACCTCACCAGATGGGCTGAGGCTAAGCCAGTTAAGAACTGCGACGCTTCCACTACCGCGCAGTTCATTTTTGAGAACATTATCACTAGATTTGGATGCCCACTAATTCTAATGAGTGATCAGGGTACACATTTCCTCAATGAGACTATAGAGGCCCTTACTGAAGAATTCCAAATTAGTCACCATAAGAGTACACCCTAGCACCCTCAAGCTAATGGTACGGTGGAGGCATTCAATAAGATTCTCGAGAATGCCCTAACGAAGATCTGTAATCAACAAAGAGATGATTGGGACCTTAGAGTCACAGCTGTACTATGGGCTTACAGAACCACATGCAAGAAACTAACAGGTCACACACCTTTCAGTTTGGTGTATGGACAAGAAGCAGTTATGCCCATGGAATACATTGTTCCCAGTCTCAGAATTGCGCAAATCACAGAAATGGCAGATACTGATACTATGAGTGAAAGACTTTCACAATTGCTTGCCTTAGAAGAAGACAGACTTTTAGCTGGATTCCATCAACAGGTACAGAAGGAAAGACATAAATCTTGGCATGACAGGCACATTAAGAATAAACACTTTGAAGAAGGATACTTGGTACTCCTCTATGATAGTAAATTCATCAAGTTTCCAGGCAAGTTTCGTGTACATTGGTTAGGACCTTTTCGGGTCATAAAGATAACAGAAGGAGGAGCAGTTCAGCTTGCGAAGCTTAATGGAGAATTGCTACCTACAATGATCAACGGGAGTCGGCTCAACCTTTATCGCGACGGCCACTCCGCCCTGTCGACTTAATACAGTGCCAAAAGAAATGCAGATGTCCAGTGTAGTTGAAAGAGGCATCGCATTATCAGTCTACATGGAAGTCGCGAGACACTTTTAGTCTCAGGCTTCCCGCACAGTTCCTTGAACCATCCGCGCATATCAATAAAGTTTGTTTTGAGCGAGCCTATATTTGCGCTCTTGCGAAGTTTTTCCGGGTCATCAAACCGTCACTCTTGCGGCGTTCCCTGTGTCAAGTTGCCGCTCGAGGAGTTCTCGTTGTGGACCCCTCTATCTGCACAGTTACCTATGCTGAAACGACCCATCGAAAAATTTGAATTATAGAATTCCTATAGCCGCTTTGAATATTAATGAAGGATAAGTTCGCCATTTAATTGTATCCGCTCTGACAGAGTCGGCTTGATCTCCTTAAGACTTGCATTTATGCCATGCGCTGAAAGCTTTAGCTTCCCCCAGAAGGCTATCAGAACCCGTCTATCACAATTAATGCACCGCAGAAGCATGTCGGTAGGAGTCTTGTCAATTCATGCAGTTGCCTACAGCTAGTAACCCCACTTGCCCACATTTACTATCGCCTTTAGCTATAAATACCCCGCACTTGTATATTTTCGGGTTACTTTTCTCGAGATGCATAGTCTTGTTTCAGAATCTAAGTTATTGTTTTCAGAGTCGAGTTGTGCAGAGTGCTTCCTTTGTTTTTAGCGTTCGTATTTCACGTTGTTTCGTCATTCGTCTGTTCAAGTTTTGTTGTCTATACCGGTTCACGACGGAGAACCTGTCTACTGAAGAAGTTGTTCGTCAGTTTATGTGTCGAGGCTTAGATTTCGGCATGACTACTCCGGTGACGGCCTTGACTTACGTACACCTTGGTTGGACTGATCCTAGACAGTCTCCGGGCATAAGGGCATCTCAGCCATAGCAGCTGGACGAACCCGTCCCAGAGCCCTTGGCCACTATGGTGAATTACATTCCACCGCGCCCAGATGATGCACCCGAGGTGCATACTCCGAAGAATGCTAAGTATCCGATTCTGCTGCCGCCAATGCCGGATACTGTGCGACAAGAAAGGTCCCTGCTTGGACACCTTCCAATGGTCAAGTTTTCTGATTTCAACCTTGGATACTACAGAACATATCCTCAGTTTGCGCTAGATCACTATCTGAGGGTAGTTCACAATACCACCAGAAATGTTGACGAATTCGTCCCAAAGCAATTCGCAACAAATTTAGAGAAGTCTGGACTATTGAACTTGTTGAAGCTACTGCACTTCAGGCGTAGCAACGAAGTCAGTGCAGTTATTAAAACACTACTATCCTGCGTTCAAGGTGGTTACCTTTGGCTGGGGAGGCCAATCGATTTGAACGTCGACTTAATCCATCGTATTACCGGCCTATCTAAGGTTGGTAAGGACCCAAATATTCATCTTGTTGGAAAGGACAAAGATAGAAAGTTAGCTGCACAGTTGGTGCAGAAGTACAAATTAACAAGAGGAGGTTGAGCTTATGACCTCACGATCGTTGAGGATGAAGCACTTAGATTTACAGGCAGTCTGCTTGCAGGCAGACTTCTCACAAAGTGCAGACCGAAGGAAGTTACTGGAGCTATCATGGAGCTCGCCATCGCAGCTGCGGAGGGAGAACAATACAATTGGTCTCTCTTCCTCCTCAATTCTTTTTTGGAAGACTGTCGGAACGTCCAAGACACCCCCGGTCAGTTGTTCCATTTTTCTTGGGTTTTAATTTTATGCGCATTGGTCGGGTGGAAGGAGCCCCCGAACACTCAGTTCCTTCCACGCCACGCTGGAGAAGTCGTAGGAATTCTATATGTCAATCTCTGGGATTCTAGCAATCCCACGAAGTGCAAGATGAAGCACGTTGTATTTTGTGAATACTACCATCTCCTTAAAGATACCATTCAGGAATTGCCAAGGCTGAGTGAGGAGACAACAAAAATATATGAAGGAAAGTTGGCTTTTTCTACCGACTTGCATCAACTTTACCTCCACCCTTGCAGCATTCAAGCGGAATGGATCATAGGCCTTTATAGGATGACCACTGAAGATGTTGAAGAAACCATCAAGTCTTGGTCGGATGAATGGAGGGAGGCCGCCGAAATCGCACCCGCGATGCCACTTCCTGCTGCGCAAGAGAAGGATAAGGGCAAGGAAGCCCTTGAGCAAAGAAGTGATGAAGGTTCGACAGAACTTGCGACCAAGAAGCAAAAGGTGTCGCATCCCCCTGAGACCATTCCCTCGGGGATCGACCAGTATTTACAATTTCGCGAGCTGCGGACCGCGCACGCTCACATCAGAAGTGCTCTGGACCTGCAGTTCGTAGAGTTAAAAGGTCTCGCAGGAAGAGTTGCACAGACCCATGCGCCAGCATCTACTTCGCAGGCACCACAAGTAACCACAAGTACCGAGTGATTTGAAGTACTCGCAGAAAGGCATACTGTCATGCACATCCCGACTACAAGCATGACACTTCCAGATCCTCTGGCTGCACTACAGGTAAGCGCAGTTGGGCCCGTTGAAATAAATTTATCTTTGATTCCCATAGAAACCTTGCAGCTAGTGCACGAGAAAGTTTCTGTTGAGTTGAGAGCTAGAGAGCTCTCTACCTTCCATGCAAACCAAAGACTTCAATCACAGGAGATAGAACTGAAGGCAGGCTACAAGAATATCTCTGAGAAGCTTGCACTTTATGAAGCACAAGACATTGGCATAAGGAACGCAGTTGATGAAATTGCCCAGGAGTTGCCGGCCTGCGAAATTCAACCAGACCTTCCTCTGGTTGAGAAAGTTCAAATTATTGGAGGAAGGGTGAAAACCTTGGAGCACGAAATAGTTGCTATGGCTGAATACCATCGAACGCAGATCGCCGAGTTAGAAGCTCGTGTTGCAACGCATTCTACAGATGATAGGCAGGAACAATTTGAAGTGCTGCGCAGAACTTCCACACACCTGAAGAGCAGAGCAGGTGAAGCCGAGAACCTGATGAACCAAGCTATGGAGGCTTGGACGGAGCTTGAGACGCTCCCTTTCAAAGTTGGTCTTTTGGAACAGGTACAAGCCGCAGAACAGTCCCTAACTGTTCTGACTGAAGAAGCTAAGGCCTTAGAAGGCTTAGCAAAAATGAGGAAAATGAGTGAAGCGCGCAGAATCCAACAGCAACTGCACAAGCTCAAAAATGAAGATGTTAAACTCACCAACAACATTCAGCCATTTATGGATGAGTATGCTGACCTCGCTGCCCAAGTCGAGGCAAAGATCAAAGAAATTGCAGAATCTCAACAGGTGATTGATGGCATAACTGAAGAAGAAGCCACTGCAGAAATGGTGCAGACAGCTGTGGAGTGTGTCGATGAAATGGACTCCGCTATTGCGCAGTGGAAGAAAACATTCACGGAGACCCAAGCAAAAGCAGATGCACAAGTAAAGCGACCACATGCTAGTGCGAGTGGCTCAAGGGCGAGCCACAAGTAATTGTTAGAGGCCTGTTGGAGCCTAGGCCGCAGCTATGGTAAAGCTACGAATTTTGAGGAAAAAGCACAAGTGTTGAAGGGAAAGTGTTAATTTTGAATAAACACCAATTTTTGGGCAGAAGGAAAAGGTGCGCAGTACGGTGCCAGATGGATGAGCTTAGCGCAGATTACGGACCAGAACTAGCGGAGCTCGCGCACACACGTCAAAGGAGAATGAATGTAGCCGAGTAGAAAGCTCAGCTACCACAATAAATGAAGCAACGGAGTAGAGGGCTTAGCTACCCTCATTTAAGGATAAGTACAGAAGTTATGGTTGTTCTGATCAAGGAAGAGAAACGGACCAAAGCATTGAAGACGAAGGACAAGGAGCAGTGAACGATGAAGCGGCGCCCATGCCCGCAATCTGTGCAAGAAGTCACGAAACCTGCAGGAAGCGGCAATGTGACTGCAAGCGGCGCCTACAGTACACATAGCCATGTCCATGGTTAGGGTTTTTGGGGATTACTGCTGGGAAAGGCCCACAGCTTTGTAAAGGTGCGACCGTCATGGCCACCTATATATATGTGTAATTGTAAAGGTTAGACGTTAGTTAGTTAGTTAGTTAGCTAGCCATTAGATGTTGAGACGCAGGTTAGCTGTTTAAGATAAGCTAGCTAGTTAGTAAGTCTTCTACTGTGTTGTTAGGAGACAAGAGTTAGAACTGGATAGTCGTGAAGCTAATCCATGAGTTGCAGACAGTCTGAGTCGACGTCTGAACTATTGTAATCTCTGTAGAGGAAGAGACTAGATCGAGAGAAGGGCTCCCAGCTGTGTGCGTGGAGTTTCCTGGAAAGATCTAAGGCTGCAGCTGTGTGCGCAGCATATTGTGTAATTCTATCCACTCCTGATTAATATAAGAGACTCCCGTGGACGTGGTTTCCCCGTGGAGGTGAACTTCACAATTCTCGTTGTTATGATGCTATGTTGAGTGATTGCATGTTTTAGTTCACTGTCTAAGTATACATGAATATTGCGTTCTCTTTATGAGTATGTTAAGGAAGTTCTCAAATCCCCCTTGGTAACTATAATTGTTAAGTGTCGAAGGGATCTGTAGAACGTTGTCACTGCAGCGATAGAGGAATGCGTTACTGCGCTGGGCGTGCAAGCAAGATGATAGAGTAGCGATGCAGAGGATAATCGCCTTGCACGTAGGAGTGAAGATACCGCGCAGCTAGGCTGTCGAGAGAGAGTGCAGCGCAGTTGCACTGAGAGGTCTGCGGAAGAGTAAGAAATTCCACTTTGAGGAATCATCAAGGAAGAGAGAGAGCAGTCTCCCCGTCGCCTAGGTTAAGGAAATTTGATTCCTTAGCCCCCCCATAGCCACTTCGGGTGAGACCTCGAGCTGCTATGCAGCTCGTTTCCGAGAGGGCCAGTGCGCCAAGGGGTTTTGTTGTTGCGCTTCATTAAAACCCGGGTCTGTCCAAAAAGCATCCAACACATGTTCAGAAAAGTCTCAACACAGAATTGTCTCGAATAACATATATTGAAATGTAAATTCTACAAAAATGCCAATAGGGACCTCTTGTTAACCAAGAGGCCCATATATATATCTTTTTTGGAACATAACCTAAGTCTATGGTCTAAATGCCGATTACGCTGAACAAGAGTTCTCTTCTACAAATCAGGAAAAAGGCATGGAGCCACTTATGGTCATTCAGTCCCTGCGCTGGAATTGATGGTTGTCTCTTGGATTATCTGCGCCTTCTCATGCACACTTATTTCCATATGATTATCTCATAGAAAACACTTTTAAGCATAAAAGAATAACCTCTAAATTACTCTATCAAATAATCAAAAGAAATCATTAAACCCCACAAACAAAGGCATTTTCCATATCCATTATTATGCTTGTGTGGCATCAAAAGTCTTATAAAGTACCTAATTTGGGGCTCATCAATCATCATCATCTTCTCCATCTTCATCATCATTATCATCATCATCATCATCGTCATCATCATATTCATCACCATCTTCATCACCATCATCATCTTCATCTTCATCACAATCATCATCATCACCATCATCAGCATCTTCATCATGATCTTCATCATCAACATCAGCATCATCATCATCGTCATCACCATCTTCATCATCATCTTCATCATCATCATCATCATCAACATCATCACACTCTTCCTCATCATGATCTTCATCATCATCATTACCCTCTTTCTCATCTGTTACATCGTAATCTTCCACCCTGTGAGCATCAGCATTATTTGGCCTATAGGATCCATTTCAGTGACTCAGATCCACTTATATCCTTCAGAGATATTAGTTTTCCCTATTTTTATTCCTACCCGCATGTTGAATCACTATATCATGCGTACCCGCAAGTTGCATCACTATAGCCCGCGGGTATCAAGTAAAATGGTAAAAACCACTATTAATTACTTTTTACTCCCAAAAAGCGGTCATTGGGTGACCTTTGGCTCTCCATCTGCCCAAGTAATGCCTCGATGTGTCCTTTCTCCTACCTTTGAGAGGACTATATATTGAGCACATATGGCTTATGGATGGGAGGGAGAAGAGAATAGCAAGAGAACTCTAGTGGATTTTTTCCCTATCTTGAGTCTACACTCATTGATCCTTGTACTTGTGGACCATTTATGTTCACCTTCCAAACTCCTTTCTAGTTTGAGTTTGCCATTCATGTAGGATTGAAGTGGTGGAGGCACAAATGGATTGATCTAGATCTTGGTTCATATTGGTTGTCGAAAAGAGGTCGTATCACTTTGTACTTCTTCTTGCTCATTAATAGAAATACTCATATTCTCGTCCATCATGTTGTAAATGTTGTTTTACTATACATTGGGTTACATTTGCTTATGATATTACGGACCATTGTTATTGATAATGTTAATGTCATTTTTATATTATATGTACTTGTTGGATATTTGCTATCGAGACTAATTTGCAGAATTCAAGTGCATGGATTGAAAGCTCCAATGGGGATCTACATCAAACGTTTGGATCGAGGTTGGTTACATTTCTCCATTATCTTAACATTATCATTTATAATAGCATTGTTTTGAGAATTGAGTTGATTTCTGGTAGTCATCTGTCTGTTGTGGTATTCCCAAGCCATAGTGAGTTTTCTCCAATACAGAAATGGTGACTCCGCTGGGGAACATATCCATGTTTGGGAAATTTTTTGAGCATTAGTCCATAATTAGAGTTGTTGTTTATCCAAGCTCTGTGTCACTGATTGGCCGTTAAGATACACCATAGAAAACTTGATTTTTTTGAGCCCTTGGACTCTTTATTTACCCATTTTCCTTTCCTCACCCGCAAGCTAGCTTAGCTCAGCTCACGTCTACCCGCCTCTGTTTACTCTACTGCTCGCGGGTACCCACATGTATTCCTTCGATAGTAGCGTATAACTCTAGCTTTTGTTGTTTTATGGATATTGGTTGTTGTTGGGTTGGCTTTGGTTGTTCCTGAGTCTTTGTTGGCCTCTTTCTTGACTGTTTCATGCCTTGGTTGTGACCAGAACTCTTCGTTTCTCTTGGTTGAGCCTTCTTGGTCTTTTACCAAACTTTGAATTTAGCCTCTTGGTTTTTTCCTTTTGAGCTCTTTCCTTTGGCTGAGTCTTGTTGTTTAGGATCTATTGGGTTGTCTTAGTGATCTTCTCGGCACTTCAGTGACTGAATAGTAGGATTTTGCTTGCATTTTTTCATTCCATATATATTGAAAAAATACAAAAATATACATCTAGGTTTTTGCATTTTCCTTGTTGTTTATAAGCAAAAATACAAAAATATTTTACTTTCATGTACTGCATCTTGCATTGAGTGCTTGTCGCCTTCATTTAGGTTCTGCTTTTGCATCAAAAAGATAAAAGATTGCATTTTTATTTCGGAATTGTTGGTTGATTTTGCATATTAATGACATTGTTTTATTGGATAGATGAGTCTAGGATTGGACGACTTTGCATACTATTGAGTCTACACATCACTAGTTTCACAATCATATCCCTTGAGTAACCACAACCACTAAAATTAATGCTTAATCTTAAAATTGATCAGACTGATTTTATTTATAGGGTACACCAACTAGCATAGGTTTAGAGTCTTGGTATAGATCATTGTGAGTAAAAAATCCAAGACTACTAGACGAAACATTAGGTGTCTGACCAGGGAGTGTAGCAATCCATGGTATAGATCAGTGTTCTCAGGAAGCTCTACTCAATCCAGAGTTAAGCATGAGGTCACAGGAGGTTGGTTAAGGAGATATCCCTCTGATACTGACTGAATGTGGGATATATATCTAGGACTTGTTCATATTTGGAAGTACCGGAGGTTCATCCTCTTATGCTTTGGGCTTATCTACCCTCCCATATGATGGATCCCACCTGTGACTATCCCCCTGAGCATTGGTTATATTGTTGTGACCATAGTTTCCTTACCTAGGTATCGCACAGGGTACTTGCAGTGGTTATGTTGTTTGTGTCCTGAATCAAATAGGGATTGGACAACACAGTTGTGTTTATGCAGTGGACTTGACCCTGTACACGCAGTGAAGCCTGGGTGTCTCTATAACTGATTATGTTACCTCCGGCTATAGTTTGGGAGTCTCAAGCCTCTCCTAGGCGAGACATACCAGCTCTAGTGTCGAGAGCTCATTTAGGCACTCTGTTTGTCTGCTCTTCGCTGTAATTTCTCTAGGTGTGTGCTTTTGATTTACTGTTTTTGATCAATAGTTGGCCTTTAGGGGACATTTTGATTATATATTCTCTACAGAGATATCATGGCGCGGAGCCCTACTCTTCGCCTATCTCGTCGGTTGGCTGGCCTAGGGCCTGCCAAGATTTCACACCGTGTTGATAGAGGACGCCGGAGGGCTCCATCTGAGTCTTCAGATTCTTACGAGACTTATGTCCAAGACATTATGATTGCTACACATTCTGATACTGAGGAAAAACCTTCAACTCCATCGAGTAAAGTTGACCACACTTCTGATCCCCATACTCCTCGTGAGGAGTGGGGAGGTGATCCACCTGAGACTCAACCTGGTTCTATTTGGCCTAATCCACTTGAACGAGATCTGTTTGATCCTTTGAATCCGGATAATTATCTTTGTGGAATTCCCAACTTATCCGAGGACGAAGAATAGGATGATCCTTTCGTTCCTTTGTTTCCACACAGCTATAGACATGGAATGCCAGAGTTACATGATGACACTGGCCCAACGATCAACCCAACCGCACTCTCTTTTGGTATGCCTAGTCATAGTACTGTTGAACCTTCCGTTATGTTTGGTAGTCACGCTGGCACCAATCATGGTGTTAGCCATACTATACCCACTAGGGGCACTACCCTCGCTGGGGGCACTACATTGTCCACCCACACACATAGTATGGAGACTGGTCATATTCCTCCTAATAATGCTAATATTGGAAGACAACCACCTCCTAGGATTTCCCAATCTAATACGAATGTAGTTCGAAACTCGACTCACCATCCACCACCTAATACATGTGCCACTACTCGTCAACCCGGGACTACTTTTACGGATGTTAATGCTCCTCCCAACCATGGGGGTGGACATATACTGCACACTTTTGTGTCCACTGCCACCATTAGTAATGCTAATGTAGCAGGTGCGAATATCTCCTATCCACATGGACATCACACCACCATCCCTGCTACTAGTCACACCAATGTTTGGGCTGGGAATACTTCTCATGCTTTTGGTCACCACACGACTACTCAAGCTAATCCTAATGCTGGGGGTGCGAACATACCATCCAATTACGTTCATTACGACACAGTTCCCACTATGAATAGCACATACATTCCCCATACTCATGGTGGAAACCCTTACTACAACACAGTCGATGCTGGCCACCAGTATCACCCACCACCCCAATATGGTACCCAAAACACACATATACCTACTTACTCTCAAATGGGTCAGGCAGGAGGAGGTTATCAATCCTATGGCCATGGGAAAGATTATGGTCCGTCAGGTCCTTATCATCAGCAGTTTAATTCTCATGGTCAAGCTTTTGGTCCATCTTATAACATGGTTCTGTTTAACCAACCTTTTATGGGGGCTTATAATCAAGCTTTCCAGCCTCAGCTCCCGTTCCTTGCATTCTTGAATCTCCCAGATCTTTCGAAGCTCACGAATGATCCGGTGTGTCACGACACTACTTGGTCCCCGGTCCCTACCAAGCTCCCTTCGGACATTCCAAAGTTTGAGGGGAAAGGTGGTGAGGATCTGGGCGATCATGTCACAATGTTTCACCTTTGGTGCTCCTCCAACTCTTTGAATCATGATTCCATTAGATTACGACTATTTCAATGTACCCTCATGGGGGCAGCTGCAAAGTGGTATGTGGAGTTTCCTGGAAACACCTATAGGGGATTCAACGAGATTTCTTTGGTTTTCTTAGACCATTTCCAGTTGTCGGTTCGTTATGATACTGGTACTGAGTTGTTTTCCACTTTCCGTCAAAATAAGGCCACACATATTTCTGACCACGTTCAAGAGTGGCGTCGACGGAAGAGATTAGTGAAAGCCAACATTCCTCTAGAGTTCCTGTTGGAATGGTTCCTCAAGTCTCTTCTCCCTTACATTGCTAAGGATGTTTCGATGTCCGGCATTGTGACTGAGGAACAAGCTATCTTGAAAGTCTAGCAGTTAGATCTACTTTATTCTCAGTCTGGCATTTTGTATGACATTATTCCTGATGCACCGAGAACAAGACATGAGCCCATGTCAGTTCCTGGACCACATGCCGATAGAATCGTGGGGTCCATATGCACTCACCCTATAGACTTGGTAGCAAATCAAATGCAAAATTTGTCGCTAAACCAGTCTGCTCCTGGACACGTTCACGCCTTATCCACTTCCACTCCATCATCTGATGTACACAATGTGCAATCAACAAAACCGTCGGGTAACTAGCAACCTAGTGGTAAGAAAAAGGGGAGAAATAATTGTAGGGGTGGAAAAAATGGAAGTAATAACAATAGTAATTGTAATACTCCTTGTAAAGAGAATGCCAACCCTCCTAGGGAGGGCAGTAATTCTAGTGAGGATCGTAAACCCAAGTGTAAGGTGAAATTCCCTTGCAAGCTTTGTGGGGAGGATCATCTTACTCACTTATTTCCTTGAATTGAAGAAGCATCAAAGCATTTGGCACAGAGCCCAGCTATGTTGAAGGATCCCCTTCCTCATCATCAAAACATGGCTTCACATGCTCCCACCACTGGTTATGGTACTAATGAAATGGAAACGTCTTCTTCCAATACTAGTGGTTATGGATGTGTGAATATGGTTCAGTTGGAGGTTTGTGTTGCTACTCGTCAGCAGGATTATGGTGCACCACAACCTAATTTGGGGAATGAGCCTCCCCCTCCTCCTAACAATTCCTTGCATATCGAGAAGCCCTCCATTATGCCGCAGATAAAGAAAGGTGTTATCAAGCGCTCTACGCATAGCCCCAATGCTCGAGCCACCAAGAACTACTCCATCGTACAATATTTGGGCCAAAATTCGTGTGCCATGTCGGCTCTTGAAGTTTTGCAAGCCTGTCCTTCTCAAAAGCATGCCCTTTTGAGTGCGTTAGGAGTTCAGGATGGGGGAAATCCTAGTGTTATCAAGTTCGATACTACTGATGTCCAACCTCGCTTACCTTACCACGTGGCTTTTCAAATCCAGGTGGTTTGCCTTAAGAGCTTCGTCAAACATACTATGGTTGATGAAGGTGCCTCCACATCAGTAATGTCATTAGCTTGTTGGAAAGCTCTTGGCTCTCCTCCTCTACTCGCATCTAGAACTACACTCACTACATTTGATGGTAGATCTTTTACGTCGCATGAAATTATCCCTTCCCTTGTTGTCTTCTTAGGAGGTGAATCTGTGCCTATTGAAGTCGAAGTGGTTGATGCACCCATCGACTACAACCTTTTCCTGGGTCGGAACTGGATGTACGCTATGAAGGATGTCGCGTATACTATATTTAGAGTTATCTGCTTTCCCCATGAAGGCAAGATTGTGACGATCGATCAGTTGGATTCTGTTGGCACTCCTTCCACAGCATCCATGGGATCTGTAGTTCTGCAAGTTTCTAATTCTCAGCCGGAAACTGGGAACATAGGTGTTGGAATGTACCCTTAATTGATGGGAGCTTTTAACCATTCTTCACCTGTGAATTTTATTGGAACCATTACCGATAATGCGTCTCCTCCTTCGAGTAATATGTTATTGCAGACCTCTTATTTAGATGATCCGTGGACTTTACCATCCACAAGTTCCATGTCTCGAGACATTGCGCACGTCGGGATGTCTATGCCTTTATCTATAGCGGAGCTCGCTTATGATCATATCCAACAAACCACTGCAAATCCGGATCTCTCTTCTTCCCAAACAGTTGAAGAAGATCCCGTTACGCTGCCAGTTTGGGCAGCCAACTCATCTTGCTCCCACGATTTCCTTAATGATACTTTACCATTTGATGAAGCTATCATTGAGGCCATGTGTGGTAGTGAGAGGCCTTGGGAATATATGCACCATCGCTCTTATTTCCTTCCCAACCTCGAACTCGTTGAGCAAGAGGAGTTTAGGATGACTCTAGTAGAGATGGTTGGTCACCCTGTGGCTCTTTTGGAGTCGCATGATGTTTTTGCGGAGGGGAGTATGGCCAATATTTCCCCAACCACTTCAATCAACATCTCTCGCACTCCCACAAAGATAGAGAATATTTACGTCGGTGCCGATTGCACTCCTGAGGAGATCGCTATTTACACTGATTTGTTTACGGGACTCTGGGAAGCTTTCGCCTAGTCATACGAGGAGATGCTAGGAATAGACCCCCGCATTGTTGAACATGAGATTAGAACATATCCTAATGCTAAACTAGTTCAACAACGCTTGCGTGCTGTGAAACCTAGAAAGGCAGCTGCTATTAAAAAAGAGGTGGAGAAACTACTCAAAGTTGGTTTCATCTACCCCGTTCCCCTTACTGAATGAGTGTCAAACCCCGTTCCTGTGGATAAGAAGTAGGGAACGATCTGTGTATGCACTGATTTTAGAGATTTGAACCGTGCATGTCCGAAAGACAACTTCCCCACACCATTCATTGATCAAATATTGGATGCTTATGCTGGGAGTGAGATTTTTTCATTCATGGACGACTTCTCAAGTTATAATCAGATTCAAATCAAACCCGCGGACCAACATAAGATGACATTTATTTGTCCATGGGGAACGTTTTCATATCGTAAAATGCCCTTCGACATTAAAAACGTCAGAGCTACTTTTCAGCGAGCCATGACCTATGCCTTTCACGATCTTAAGATGATTATGGAAGTTTTCTTGGATGATGTTGACGGCCATTCTTGCAAGAGAGTGGACCACCCCAAGCACCTCCGTATGATTCTCGAACGATGTATCCACTACAAAATTTGATTGAATCCAAATAAATGCATCTTCGCTGTTAGGACTGGTCACCTTCTAGGATTCATAGTCTCGAAAGAGGGTATTATAGTCGATCCTCTCAAAGTTGAGGCAATACTTCAGTTGCCTCGTCTACGTAATTTGTTACAACTTTAGAGCCTCCAAGGAAGAGCTACTTTTCTGCATCGGTTTATAGCTAACTATGCTAATATTACCAAAGGTTTCACACGCTTATTGAAGAAAAACACACCTTTTATCTAGGATGAGCGAGCCCAATAGTCTTTTGACACCCTCAAGAAATATTTGGTATCGGCCCTTGTGCTTAGTCCACCAGATTTCGCACGAGATTTCATTCTTTATGTGGCCGCATCTCAAGAGACTATTGGCATGGTCTTGGTTCAGGTAGATGATGTGTTCGTCGAGCATGTTATCTATTATCTCAGTAAAAATTTAGTAGACGCTGAGCTAAGGTACACTCACGTAGAAAAGCTGGCACTTGTGACTATCCACGTAGTCCAGCAGTTACGACATTACATTTTGCTTCGAACAACCACAGTTGTAGCTCACATCAATCCATTTCAATTCGTGCTATCACGATGCCTTATCGGGGGTAAGTATAATAAATGGATTGTAATCCTTCAGGAATTTGATCTTGATTTTGCTTCGACAAAATCGGTGAAATCACTGGTGTTCATTGAGCTTATGTCGGACCTTCCACGACTTGATGAGGATGTCATTCATGAAGATTCCTTTGTGGCTGAACACTTATTTCTTATCTCATCCGAGGACCCTTGGTATGGGGATGTCATTATATATCTCCAAACTTTGAAGTTTCCTCTGCATTATTCACGAGATGAGCGACGGGGTGTGAGACATCACGCTAAATATTTGACTATCATCGGTGACACTTTGTATCGCCAAGGAAAGGATTCCATTCTCCTTCATTGCTTGACTCACGAAGAGGTGGAGCAGGTACTTAATGATTGCCATGCAGGGGTGTGTGGCGGTCACTTATCTAGGCTTGCTACAGCCCAGCATATCATGCGAGCTGGTTATTTTTGGCCTACCATCTTTAAAGATTGTATTAACATTGTGAAGAGATGTTACCCTTGCCAGGTGTTTTCTTGGAACATACACTCACATCCGGCGCCCCTCCATCCGATCGTCACTATCGGTCCCTTCACTAAGTGGGGGGTAGATTTCATGGATTGCAAACCAGCTTCGGCTAGGGGGAATCACCATATTATCGTGGTCGTGGATCATTTTTCCAAGTGGGTTGAGTCCATTCCTACCGTAAACGCCGATGGTGCTATTGTAGCTCATTTCGTGTTCAACCAGATTATCACTAGGTTCGGTATCCCAAAAGAGATTGTCACTGACCATGGCAGTCACTTTCAAAACAAGATGATGGAGGATTTATCTCTCAAGCTTGGGTTTAATCAGGAACACTCCTCTTCCTACTATCCTCAAGTGAATGGTCAGGTTGAAGTAGTAAATAAGTCTTTGAAGACCATTCTCCAACGTACCATCCAACAAATCAAGACCAATTGGCATATCATGTGATATCCTGCTTGTTGGCATATCGAACCGCAGTTAATACTGCCACCGAGTTCTCACCATTCCAGTTAGTTCATGGTGTGGAGTCACTTTTACCGATTGAATGTGAAATCCCTTCACTCAAGCTAGCCATAGATCTGCTCCCTGATACGACAGAGATTGAGCAACGTTTAGTATGCCTCGAGCAACTTGACGAGCACTGTCGAGATGCCGCTATGGCCATCGATGTTAACAAGCGTCGTGTCAAGGTTCAATATGATAGGTCTATCCATCCCTGGAAATATGCTGAAGGTGACTTGGTACTTTTGTATGACCAAGCTAAAGAACCCCTAGGGGCAGGAAAGTTCAATCCCATGTGGCACGGTCCTTACATTGTTAAGCGTGTCCTAAAAAAAGGAGCTTATGAGTTAGAAGACTATGAGGGAGTTCCCTTGAAAGAGCCTAGAAATGCAATCTACCTCAAGTGGTATTACGCTTGAAGCTCTGGTTCAGGCTGATAGTTTTGTACACTATTGTATAGTTTTTCTGTACATAGTTTAGCTTGCCTTTTGTTTATCGGGTCTACTGATTAGCCTCTGTTTGATTGACAGATGTCAACAGGATCTCCTACATTTTTAGGTTTTGCAGATGGTGCTAACCGACATACGCAGCAACTTGCTTCTGCTGCTGGGGTTATTGTTGATGCCTCAGGGGTGCAGGGTAAGTGCAAAGTGCTGGAATGGGTTCCAAGGCACACAACAGGGGATGAAAACCCAGCCAAAGGCTTTGAACGACCCTGCACAAGGGAAATTCTATCATCGATCTGTTTGGTGTGGTAATCACCCACAGATATTTGGCCTCCGCTGGAACTCTATTAGTAAAAGATTTGATCTTGAAAGATCAGTTTTCCTATCAAGGAAACCTAAGTAAAAACTAGCTACCAAAATCTAACTTAGCCTATCTAAGGAAAGAACCTATTGTAAGTCAGATCTGGCCTAAAAGGAAGAGTTGATGTTGTGCATATTAGTTTTGAAGTGTGATGAACAAGTAGTTAAGTACCTTAAACAAAAATGTCTTCGGGTTCTTCACTTGTTAATTAAAGTTTTATCAGTTAATAAAAATTAAGTGACAATTCTTCAAAGTGTTTAAGCCTATTCAAATATCTGATCTGTAATCATTGTGTTAATTGAAAAATTAACATTTGATTATACATATTTATTCGCATCGAATCATTTGCAGAAATATAGAAAAAGTGAAAATGTTCAATTAAAGAAATTTAATAGAACAATTTCGAGCATAATCCAGACATACAGAGAAATCAATATGAGAGATCTTATGCATTAATGAATGTCCTGCAAAAGATTGAACACATAACAGATGACAAATTTGAAACATTAACTCAACAATTCTCAAAGAAATTTGAAGAACATTAGAAGGTGGATTAAAAGAGTACTTTCTTGAATAGAGATGTACAAAAATTACAATGACTCTGATAAACAGAGTATCTTCAGTCCAATCTCCTGCTGAATTTCAATTCCAAAATTCCCAACCCTTTACTAAGGGAAACATTCCTCCTTATATACTAAATTTACATGAGTTCCAAAAGGAGAAATTCTACAAAATAGGGATTACAAAATTGGATCTAACCATCGATCCAAGAAATCTTTCTATTTTTAAGCTTAAAAGATTTTATGCCGCCTTTTGACCAAAGAAAGACTTGTTCTTTAATCAGATAAGGTCTTGTGGCACCATAAAAATTCAATCACAGATTGTTCACTATCATCGACAGGTGGTGTGGCTTGCAGAGCATCCGCTGTAAGAAAATTAGGGGTCGGGGAACCAACTGTCAAAAACAGAGAAATCCATTAGAGGATTTACATCAGGAATAGTAGCCAGCATGACAGGTTCTTCATTGATTATAAAGTCCTGTATAACATCAGTATCGAGATAAGTTGATTCCTCCAGAATTTCCTTCCTTTGCTCTTCGAGGTTTCACATGTAAGCAGACAAAGTTTCGAAGTCTTCTTCACTGCTACCGCTGCTAAGATCAGAAACACCTGCATCAAACGGTGGTGACAACATTTCTTGATACAACAAGAGGTAGAGATCTTTATTTTCAACCTGAACATTAGAAAATTCACTATCTGCATGAATATTACTCATTCTGAATGAGTCTTGGATAGTAGGACGAAAAAATACCACACAGAGTCTTACTTCTTCCAGAAGGAAAGGGATGAACTAGGAATTTCATGTTAATTGCTATTTAAAGGCCAACAAGCAGGTCGATGATAATCGGGCGGGGCAAATCTGCAATGATTAAACTTTTATCCAGTCAATTCATTGTAATTAATTCAATTGTAATGAAAAGAGATGAGGTATGTGCCAGTCAAATCAAAGCTTGTGCGAAGTACGAGTTCAATTACTACTCGCATGATTTTGAATTGCCTTTACGATCACATTGTTAAAAGAAATCTTCCATTAATAATTATGACTGGTGATTAATAATGGAGACAAAGGTTATGGTGATAGAGTTGATGTGCAACAAGGTCTCGACTAGGAGTTCCAGTACACGAGCTATCAATTCTTCGCACGTAACAAATCCGATCATTAAGAGGTGGAGCAAAAAAGACAAGATGTCAAAGCTCGAGTCCAGACATGGAAAACGTAAGGCAGAGAGATGGTGTCCATTCAACATGAAGTAATTGATAGACTTGTAATAGTGTCCACTGTCATGAATTACACAGAAAAATGATAATTTGGCAGAACCAGCTTTAAAAGACAAAATGGAAAAACCTGACTTAACTGACTACCCAAAATCGACATGATCGTGAGACCATAACAGACGAATGACTGAGATTAAACGGAGCGGGATCCGGAATCAAGTTCAAGTATTTCCGTGAAGTTCTTATTCAAAGATCCCGCAAGCTGAAACCTGAAAGTAGGGATTTGTGGGTTGAGGGCATGCAAAATGGAAGTAAAAAAAGGATTTCCGAAAGCTGAAAATTGACTATGCGGGTGGCGAGCTTCGGAACATTAAACCTAGAAGCGAAATAACCATCCTGAAAGCTGCAACCCGAAATTACGGGTTGCGGGTTTCAGGAACACACACCAAATAAACAAAAAAGAACACAATCCCGAAAGCTGAATGCCACCATTGCGGGGTTCGGGTTTTGGGGTAATTATTTCTCAATCTTATTAAAGAATGATTCCGCAACCCGCAGCCGTCGGGTTGTGGGTTTCGGAATTACCAAAACCAAAACTTAAAAACAACAGTCCCGCAACCCGTACCTGTCGAGTTGCGGGTTTCAAGTTCTCCAAATGTCAGGTTTCAGGATGATGATAATAGTCAACAAAATACTAAAATTTTTTGCTCTTTTCAGACCAAAACACTTTGGAAGAAATAATCAAACCCTTACAAACAAGCAGACCAAAAGCATGGGTGAAGAATTTTAGAGGTAAAATCAAAATCTAAAATTTTCAAGATGACTCACCCAAACACCTTTGCGTTTATTTAAATTGGGGGCTCCCTTGCTTAGCTAAGCATGGGATTTGTTGTGGCTACAACAAATGGCGACTAGCTGGGAAGAACCAGTTATCTCTGCAATCAAATCCTATGAAAATCCTCACAGTAGATCTAAGAGATGATGTATACCTCAAAAGAGTAATTAGGATTAAGCAAGAAAATAGAAGAAGAGTGAACAATATAGTATAATGAGCAACAAAATAATATGGTACAGTAGAACTCAGATAGAAGCAATAATACTTCACACACACTAGTTAATTAATCACAATATGGACAAATACATAGTACAAGCATGAGGATTCGAATGCCTAAGGTGGCAATTCAAATTATCCTTGATGAAGTGATCAAAGGATCACTGGAGTGTCATCAGAGCACAACTAGGTGTCCTCATGATCATCAGTGGAGTCATCAATGCACAAGTAATTTTCAACTGTCAGCCAAACTGAGTCTAACTGAATGTAGTAGGTGTAACTGAATGTAACTAGCACATGGAGACACTAACTAGATGAAGGAGGCTCAGTGGAGGATGCAGTAGGAGCTTACTAGAGTCAGAACAGGTAGTTCAATCTCATTGGAGGTCCATTGGAGTGATAAGGTCAGTAAAGAGTCAGTTAATCCTTAAATCAAGGAAGTAACTGAAGATAACTGAATATAACTGAATATAAATGGACTAGTAGGTGAAGAAGGCGCCTTTGTCATGCAGTGGAGCAAAGGAGGGCACATTAGTCACTGGGAGGGATGAAACTGCAAGGAAAGAAGCTCTTGGAGCTAGCTCACTGAGGGCTAGGTGCTGGTGTTGATGACTGGAATGCATGTAAAATGCATGCAAACCCTAATTGCATGGAAACCCTAATATTTGCATGCATGACTGAAAATGCAAACAATGGACATGCTGCTAGGACTAGGATGGAGTATAGGAATATCCTAACACCCCCCCTTTATCCATCCTAAGGCCTGGTAACTAAGACCAAAGGTCACCCAATACAGTCAATAAACCAAGGAAGTGGGAAAATTTCATGGGAAACATACCCCCTCCTCAAAAAATAGATTGTAAGGCACACATTAAAATAAATGCTCCAAACTCAAGCAGATGTGATGCTTGGTCATATGTTTGGAGGTATCTTCTTCTTGGGAAGAAGTAGATCATGCTCAAAAAGCATGTGCTTGTACTTGCTCTTCAGATCGAATGTGATGAGAACAAATCCAATAGTATGAGAATCATCCTTGAACCTGTGATTCGAATCAGTTGAGGTAGGATCAAATATGTGAAAGTGCATATAGTCTTTTGTATTCTCCTTCGAACCAACATGGGTGATATTATGCCAAAAATAACTATTACATGTTTTCTTGAAATCAAAATCAGATTTAAGACTTAAAAAATAGTTTCTTGATATCTCCTTTGAATTAGCAAGGGTGAGATCAAAACTATCATATGCATGAGAAATTATCCCAAGTAGTAATTGCTTAGAACCCAATTTAGATACAAGACTTGAATCATGGTTTCTTGAGATCTCCTTTGAACCATGAGAGCTGAGATCAAAACCAGTAGATGCATGAGAAATTATCCCAAGCGAATGGAAATGGCCATATTCTTCAATGACCTTCTGAAAGCATGGAATTATGATCATATAGTAGTATAAAAGAGGAGATAGATGGAGAGGAGTGAATGCATTACCTTCAAAAGCTATTTTGACCTCCTAAATAATCATTTGATCATGATGCAAACCAACAAACTCTGGTGCAAGAGAGGATTTAGGACCTTCTGCAATATCTAGAGTGTGAGCTAGCACAAAAAGAGAAGAAAGTTTGAGCATGAGTGGAGAATCTGCAAGTTCTTTGTCAACAACTTCAATATGAGATGATACTGGTTCATGATCTGAGAGACCATCAATGGGAGCGAATGCATCACTTTGCTTTCTCTTGAAAGGGTTTGGACCAATCCCTTCATCCTGCTTGCCAAAATTTTTATCTAGGTGGGCCCATAGCTCTTTTGGAGATTTAACATATTCAGCATCAAGGGAGTAGAATGCCAAGCTTCGAGACATAGAAAACATCATGGCTGCAATAGCTCTTCCACCTTCATCTAACCAATCATTCTCTTCTTCAGAGGATTCGAACTCTCTTTCAAAACAATAATCAAAGAGATCATGTCTCTTCAAATATGCTATCATTTTTGGTTTCAATTCAACATAATTGAATAGATAAAGAGGAGGATCTTCTGAAAACATTGAAGCTGTAGAAGACCTGCAAAAACAATAGAGAATATCTGCAATTTCTACTGCTGCATAAATGCAGAAACTGTCGCAACTACTGCACTTGAAATCTTGATAATAACCTGCAAAAAACTCTCAGGAATGGAGATAAACAATACTCTCAACATGCTCTGATACCATGTGAAAATCCTCACAACAGATCTAAGAGATGATGTATACCTCACAAGAGTAATTATGATTAAGCAGGAAAATAGAAGAAGAGTGAACAATACCGTATAATGAGCAACAGAATAATATGGTACAGTAGAACTGTTTGACCTAGGTCTGTTTCCTTAGTTCCTAAGATAGTTTACGCCTTAAAAATTTCTCAAGTTTTGAATTTCCATATCATTTCTTTGGTTTTGATTTCATGTTTTTTATTTTCTAAGTATTTGCAATATTTAGATTTTAACCTATGCTCCTATAGAATATTGTCGATTTCATTCAAAATGATTTTCTTTGAAAATACATTGCATACATTTGATATGAGCTGACAAGCATGCAATGATTATTCAAAAATAATGGTACGATGCCAGCTTGCCAAATATTAAAAATTGTGCAGGGTACAGTCATGTTGATCATATTTTGGGGGAGGGCCGACTTGGATCCTATTCTTGAAGAGATCCAAGAAATGGGCTTCCTAGATTCAGAAATTCATAGAAAGTTTGCAGTGAAATATGAAGAAAGCCTAGCTTATGATCTGAGGAAGAAGGTTGTTGCCTTTCCTCCATGATTCTTGATATCTCATGCAGTTACGCTAGACATAAACTTGAAAAAACCTGTGAATACATCCATTGTTTTTGCCAACAAGATGCACTCAGTCATAAGCAAAGCTATCCAGAGGGATATCACTACAAAGACTATGCCTTTCACCGCCAGTGGGTCTACTTGAGCAACCATTTTAATATAGAAATCGTGGTGCTAAGCACAGAAGATGGACGCATAAATGTTGTAAGTGGAGACATTAAGGAAATTACAGATTCCTCTATGAATCTTTATTTATCCCATCAACTAAGACTGCCAAGGAATACAGATCATGAATTGATGAGGCAATTCATAGTTGACTTGCAGCCTCCCAAATTCGATAGTAGAGCAATCCTTAGTCAGAAACCTGTAGTTTAATATTTCAGATATTCAACGAATCTAAATGATGATCAACGCCATGTTATACTCAAGATACTTTCTGCGAAGGACTGCTACAGAAAAACCTAGTAAGCACCTTGAGAATGGAGAATATGACTAGAGTTGAAGTCGAAAAGGTAGCTTATGTACCTGAAGGAATGGAAGCAATTATATTCACAGCTCATGGAGAACAGAGGAAAAGTATTTATCAAAGCAAAGTATTTTGCATGCATATTTTCCTGTTTTAGTCACTGTCTTTCGGAACATGTTACGAGGATATGGAAGCGAATATTTTAAAACCAAAAGAGGTTTTTGTCAAGTACGGGCTAATGCACAAAAACCTCCTTCCGTTTTGCAACAGGTATAATGGTTTGGAAGATTCGAAGAGACCTTTACAGCCTATTTTTACAGGTTTAAACAGTAAATTATTTCCTGTTGTGGTCATTATCTTTGAGCACCCTTTCCGAACAGCTGGAGAAGAATTTGTAAAAACCAAGAGATTTTTTTGTCAATAATGGACTAATATACAAAACCCTCTCTCATATTTTACACATCTATCACATTTTAGGAAATATAGATGATTCTTTAAGACCATTGTTCTTAGAATTTCGCCCAATTATTTTATAAATTTTGGTCAAAAAGTCCAAATTCGATTTGGCTGGAGTATTTTTAGGGATAGATGATGACTCTTCCTCAAAGAACTCATCAACACTCATCCATGAGTGTAAATGGCATTTCATTCAAGTGTTTTAGTCATAGTAGAAATGTAACTCTATTAAATAGGGACATGGGTCATTTTCTTGTTTTGATTAGCCAAACTTGGTAGAAACACATTAGACTAGATCCAAAAATTGTTGAAGAGGTTAGCTTTTCTATCTTCTATATATTTTATTGTAAAATCATTGTAAAGGATGGGGGGTATCCAGGGGGAGACACACATAGGAGTCGATATGCTGGAAGCTTGTACAGCTTTGCAACCATTATCTGTGTAAGAACTTCTTTGTTTTGAATGATGAATCGATATCTATATGGAGCTAGGTTTTGAAATTATATTGTGTGATATTCTTTAGTTCTGTTTGAACCTTGTTTGCATGGATGTTTATGTAGATGTTTTCTATATAGATGCTATGTCTGCAAGTGAATGTTAATGCTTATTTGATATATGAAACGTTATTTCAGATGTCTGTACCTTTACATATTATACAAATTATGAACTGTTTGTTTATACTTTGTGTATGTGTGTTTTAAAACCTTTCTCCTGAGCTTCATGTCTTAGTTTTATTCATTCTACAAATTCTTTTCATACACTTTTGATGTATGATGTTATCAGTTTGTTGTAACCTCGTATCTTGCTTATACTTTATCATATTTTACATTGTTTTCCACAAAAACCCATAAAAACAATCCTTTCCATTATTATCCATAAAAAAACTCATAAAAACCAATTGTTATCTTAGGTGCCTGAACACTGCTGCTCCTGTAGTCTAGGTAGCAGACTTTAGGGAAAACAAGAACCTAGATAGAAGCAATAATACTTCACACACACTAGTTAATTAATCACAATATGGACAAATAAATAGTACAAGAATGAGGATTTGAATGCCTAAGGTGAAAATTCGAATTAGCCTTCATGGAGTGATCAAAGGATCACTGGAGTGTCATCGGAGCACAACTAGGTGTCCTCATGATCATCAGTGGAGTCATCAATGCACAAGTAACTCTCAACTGTCAATCAAACTAAGTCTAACTGAGTGTAGTAGGTGTAACTGAATGTAACTAGCCATGGAGACACTAACTGGATGAAGGAGGCTTAGTGGAGGATGCAGTAGGAGCTTACTAGAGTCAGAATATGCAGTTTAGTCTCATTGGAGGTCCATTGGAGTGATAAGGTCAGTAAAGAGTCCGTTAATCCTTAAATCAAGGAAGTAACTGAATATAACTGGACTGGTAGATGAAGAAGGTGCCTTTGTTATGCAGTGGAGCAAAGGAGGGCACATTAGTCACTGGGAGGGCTGAAACTGCAAGGAAAGATGCTCTAATGGATAGCTCATCGAGGGCTAGGTGCTGGTGCTGATGACTGGAATGCATACAAAATGCATGCAAACCCTAATATTTGCATGCATGACTGAAAATTCAAACAATGGAAATGCTGCTAGGACTAGGATGGAGTATAGGAATATCCAAACAAATCAATATAAAGACAACATGCCAATCAACCAATTTCTTGAAACTCAATTCAAAGAAAATACTCAAAAGATAACAACCAACAAACAATGAACATGAAAATGGATAGATCTCAACAATGACCATTTTAAACATAACACTCATCCGGTAAGGAGATTTAGAGAGTAATACTGAATCTTTACCATGATGTAATCATTGAAAATCAGCTTGTGTTGAACCTAGGCATAGTCTTAGAAATGCTCATGGATATCCTAATTACAGATCTCTTTGGTTTATTAATTATATGTATATTTAGTGATCATCTTTGAGTTATATACACTTCTTTATATTTTCTTTTGTCTTTTCTTTCTCTTTTTTTATATTTCTACATAAAACCTTGTTGATACGAGACCACTATACTGACTTGGTGATCAGATGAAACAGTTCCATTCACAGGCCTGATCTGGAAACTGGTCAAGCTAGCTCGATGCCGAGACTCCTTGTCTTCGAGTTGTAAAGCCAAAATAAATTATCATGGCTTGGTGACGATATTGTGATAACTCTAGTCCAAGATCAAACCCATGATCATAGAAGGGTTGGCTTGTGATAAGACCCCCCTGCTCTTGTATATAACAAAAATCCCATGAAAAACAAAACAATTTATTTTGGCATAAGCTACAAGGAATTACCATGGCTTGGTGACCATATAGTGATAATGTTACTCACCAGTGCTTTGCGGATCATGAATGGACTGACCTGTAATAGGATCTTCCACCTTCCAGCAGAGCTGAAAGTCATCTTCTAAGTGTGGTGGCTTGATGTGAAGATGTCATTCCACTTTAAACACCTATGAACCTAATGGGCTGGCTTGATAACAAGACCACCCACCTTGTAACTTATAATTTTAAACAAAATTCATATTCAAAGTGATTGTAAAAGGATCCATGATCAATCAGAACTGGTCAGGTTATTATGATATGCCATTCAACCATGAAACACTAGATAGAGAAATGATGACCATCCTCCATACCTCAATTACACAAATAAAGCATGGTGAAAGATAATGATCAAAGTGAAAAGTATCCAAAGGCACTGCACTTTTTTGATTGTTTATTCTTTAGAGCAAATTCTAATCAAAAGCTAGAAAGTAAGATTGATAACGATGTTGAAACTTCAGAAGCAATTGTTGCTAAGAAAAGTGATCATAAGCCATTACCACAAGTGTGAAGCCTTATTAATGAAAACCAAAACAAAACAAGAAAACCAATCAAAATGTCAATGCAATAAAACAAATGATTGAAAAACAAACCACACATATGTACAAGTGCACCAGATTTTTCAAACAAAATACTTTTTGAGAAGAGACACATTCACTGGGAAGGTGTCTACAACTCCCTCTAGTGTCTATAGTTGAACAATGCTGGGACCAATCTTTTATGTAATAATGAAAGGTGCTAGCCAAAGGTGCTGAAACTTGGTGTACCGGTTCTTATATTTACAT
This sequence comes from Larix kaempferi, assembly GCA_027924585.1. NCBI lineage: Eukaryota > Viridiplantae > Streptophyta > Pinopsida > Pinales > Pinaceae > Larix > Larix kaempferi. The sequence goes on along the minus strand of BSBM01000684.1, from coordinate 2,446,217 downwards.
TGCTTATCCCACCTTAGAACCAGGTCCCCAATAGAAAATTCCCTATCAAAGGAAGAGTTTTCATCAAACCATCTCTTCACCATCTGCTGATGATGATACAACTTGTTCTTGGCTATTTCCCTTTCCTCCTCTAGCTTCAAGAGGGTGTCAATTCTTTGCTGGAGGGGAAAAGAATCATCTTCTTGGACATACTGGGCCAATTGTAGCGAAGGAATGGTAAGATTAGTGGGAAGGATGGCTTCTTTACCATAAACCAAAAAATAGGGAGAATTTGCAATTGTTGCTTTTGGGGTAATTCAATCTACCCATAATGCATTATACAACTGTGTGTACCAATCTCTATGATGAGAAGCTACAGTCTTGTTGAGAATGTTTATCAGGTTTTTGTTTGATGACTTCGCCAAACCATTGCCTTGCAGGTAATAATTGGTAGAAAACTTAATCTTAATCCCCATCTCAAAGGCATATTCAGTTATATCGATTGAACAGAAATAAGATGCATTATTTAAAACTAAGTACTCTGGAGCACCAAAGCGTGTGACGATATGGCTATCAAGGAAAGAGATTACTTGGGCAGCGTCACATTATTTGAGAGGAGCTGCCTCCACCCATCTAGTGAAATAGTCTGTGGCTGTGAGAATATACTTATGTTGGAGGGATGAGGGAGGGTTTATAGGCCCAACAAAATCCAGTCCCCATTGTTGAAATGGAAACTGAATTGTAATCGGTTGTAGAGGAAATGTAGGTTTCCTAAACTTCCCTATGGATTTCTGGCATGGCTCACACTTCCTCACATAAGCATAAGCATATTTAAACAACGTGGGCCAATAATACCCAACCCTAAGAATCTTGTGTGCTGTAGTATATCCTAAAAAATGGCCTCCAACAGGACCTGCATGAAATTGAAACAAAATGTCATCAGTTTCATGTTTTTCCAAACATCTAAGAAATACTCCATCATAATTTTTCCTAAAAAGAACTTGATCAATGAATTGATAAGGAGCATATTTCAGTCTTAAAGCCCTTCTTTTCTTAAAATCAAGGGTTTGGGGAGAAAACCCATGGTTCAAGAAAAATATGATATCATCATACCATTCCGATGTCAGGGCATCGATAACATTAACAACGCCTGGGGGAATTTCTTCCTCGTGATCCCATTCGGACTACTGCTGTGCGGGGTCATTGGATTGCGTAGTTAGAAGACAAAGACCTTGTCCTTTGACAATTTTAGTCAGCCTGATCTCAAGATCATATTCTTGTAGGGCGGTCATCCAATGGGCCCTCTTTTCCCCTAATTCTTTCTGGATGAGGACATTTCTGACAGCAGAATATGGAACAATGACTTTGGTTCGAGACTTCAACAAGTAAGGTCTATAATGTTTGATGGATTTATAGACCGCATAGGCTTGCTTATCGATCTATGAGTATTTAAGCTCTACACCTTTGAATGTTGAGCTCATAAAAGAGATCAGGATTTTAGTATCATTGTCATGCTTTTGAGTTCAGATGGCTGCATAAGAAAAATCAGTGGCAAAAGTATAAAGAGTGAAACCCTTATCAAAATCTGGGGACATGAGAGCAGGAGCTTCTGCAATGGCCTTTCGAATTCAAATAAATGCATCTCTATGTTCCTGTGCCCAAGTAAACTGCACATCTTTCTTGACCAAAAGTTGTAGTGTTTAAACAATGTGGGCAAATTTTGGTACAAATCTACGTACAAAATTAATCTTACCCAAGAAGGATTGCATTGCTTTGTGCAAGCCTGGTAAACCAATATTTGAAATAGCCTCTATATGTTCAGGATCGATAATCATACCTTCTTTCGAAACAATGAAGCCCAGAAGTTTTCCTTCTGTTACTGCAAAAATAGATTTCTTCGGGTTGAGAGAAATACCAAATTTCCTGTAGTGATCAATAACTTGTTTCAAAGAAAACACATGTTCATGTCGTTTTTTAGAGTAAATAGTGATATCGTCAAGGTAAACCATGACAAAATTATGCATTAACCCTCGAAAATCTATATCCATAGCTCTCTGAAAAGTATCTCCTGCATTGATCAGCCCAAAAGGCATCCGTCTGTAGGCAAAAGTACCCCATGGGGTCCTGAAAGTTGTTTTCAATTGATCGTTTGGGGAAACCATGACCTGGTTATACCCCGAAAAACCATCTAGGAGAGAAAACATCTATGACCTGGCTACCCTTTGAAGAATCTGCTCCATTGGTGGAACAGGATAATTGTCTTTCTCAGAAACCTGATTTAGGTTCCTGAAATCGACACACAGTCGAATTTCCCCGCTTTTCTTAAGGATAGGTACTAATTTAGTGATCCATTGAGTGTGCCTGACTGGAAAGATAATTCGAGCAGTGAGAAACTTCTCCAGCTCCTTTTTACAGAAGGCTCCAAAATGGGGTGCATCTTCTGTAGCTTTTGTTGAAATGGCTTAACCTTTGGTTTCATGGGTATATTATGAAACATGAGGCTAGTGTCAAACGTTTTCAACTCATCATACGTCCAGGCGAAAACATCCTTATACTGTTTACACTGCAATAATGGCTCTGCATTCTTCAGGGGTACAATCAACTCCCAAATTGATGAAACAAGGTTCCTGTTCGGTGCCTAGGTTGACCCACTCATAGCTCAAGGATGAGCTTTGAGTTCTACAATTAGTTTGAGATTTGAACTTGTCCTATAAATTGTAAAACTTTTCTAGATTGATCACAGACTTCGGGATGACGTTTGAGGAATCAGTGAGAGACTTTTCATGTTCTGCTTCATTGATGGCCACGTCTTGAAACATATTCTGAGCAGTGAGGAAGTTGAGTATCTGTCGGTCATAATCAAACACTTTCCAATTAGTCACATTATCCAGAATAGATGGTTTGTACATCAATTCGATAGAAAAATTTTGAGGAAACAGACCTTCTGGCGGGATCAGTCTAGATGATGTATTTGCTAACAGGTCTGCATCAACATTTTGTGACCTCGGAGCTGATTTAATATTGAATGCAAAAAATGAGTTGGTTAGATCCCTTACCAACTTTTGATAATTAGCCAAACACAGAGATAAGCAGTGTATTTTATTCCTAACTTGCTTGACTATAATTTCAGAGTCTCCATAGCATTCTATTGCTTGTACACCTAAATCAATGGCCTTCTTGAGCCCTGCACAAGAGATTCATATTCGGCTACATTATTAGTGCAATCAAATTCTAACCTGCAAGCAATCATGATTTTCATTCCTTTAGGATTGATAAGAACACAACCCGCTCCAGCTCCCTCCTTGGACTTGGAGCCATCGAAGAATAAGGTCCATGAGACAGGGTCTAATCTAAAATTCGTATTTACATTATATACATTATGCACAACTTCACTAGAAAAAGGTATAGAAGTGACCTGAGTGATATGTGATTCGTTTCGGATGCTTTCTTCTGGTGATACATCAGCTGGGAATTCACCGAAAAAGGTATTGAATGTATATTTCTCTGCACGAGAGGTGAGATAACCAGTAGGTTCACTTGTATCATTAAGATCAGTAAATGTCTGTTTCATAAAAGGTTATCTGCTAATCTTAATTTTATTCGGTTGACCATTGTTAGGAAACCATAAATGGGACCAGTCGGTTGCAAAGCAACCTTTAATTTTCTCTGACCCGTCCCTACTTAACCACATTCCATAGGATTTTGGAATGTCATCTATCACAATGTCAATTGTTTGATGGATCCTGGGATCAACTGACAACGTGAGCAAAATGTTTCTCAATTTGCCAACCACTCCGACTTTGGATCTGTCAAGTTGCACAATCTGGGTTGGATAGGGTTCCCATGTTGCATTCAATTTTCTGCAAACAGAGAGGGGCATCACATTTGATGATGCTCCCGAATCTATCATGCAGTTGTGTACATTCCGGTTGAAAATCTCAAAAGTAAGCAAGAAAGGAGGAGTTCTCTTACTTGCTGGTTTTTTATCATCAGTTTTAGTGACAAAGTCTAGATTATTATTCTGTGACTCTTTAAGCTATTTGACTATCATGTTTTTAGGTAAAGAATCCCTCATAATAGGAATCTTGAGTAGCTCAAATAGAGAGATGTTTTCTTTGACTCTTTTTAAGTCTTTAACCAGGTTGTACTCCATTTCTGGGAGGACTATATCCTTCTGTGGGACAATATTGTTTCTTGGGGGAACCGAGGGAGAAGATGAAGGTTCTTGAGGTGGCTGTGGTCTTGACCTTGTATTATAAGGGTGTTGATGTGTTAAACACCGCCTCAGATTCTTCTTCTTCTTCACACATAAGAAGTTCTGAAAAGCAACCCACAGCATCGACCTGTGGATCATCTTCTGCTTCTTGTTTAGGTAGTGGAGGATCCGGGGTAGTCTGATCGTTGGAAGTGTCAGGGGTGACTTGAGATTCTGCTGCCAATGCTCTAAAAATAGAAAAGAGTTCATCGTTTGTGAGTGCATGTACCAGATTTGGTGGTGGTGGATTTTGTGGAGGCTAGTAAGGTCTCCTAAACGGTGGCCTTATAAAACCTCTGTTATGATTTTGATTATCATTAGTGTTCTTCTTTAAATCCACCATCTCATTTGACATCTTCTAATGGAATTTTCTTATTTCAGTCATATCAAATGGATCCTTGTTCTAAACTGTGGGTTTAGGGACATTCTCAATTTTCTTCCTAGAAGTGGAAGGTTGTCCTTTTGAAGCTCCAGGGTTGTCTTCTAGATAAAAGATGTCCTTCTCAACTTGGATTGCTTCATCAAATGCTTCCAGTAAAGTACCCTTATGTGCCCTTTTGACCCATATTGCAATAGGGGGAGGTAGACCCTTTTCATAATAAGCCACCAACAATTCTTCAGCAGGAAGAAGATTGGTAGGAATTCTATTTTTGAGATATGAAAACCTTTGGTTAAAGTCTTGTACCCTTTCTTTTCCTTTGATTTTCATGGAGGATAATTCTAAGACAAGATCTTACGGTGTTTTTTCATCCCCGAATTTATGGGTAAAATTTTTCTCGAATTCATCCCAGGAAGTTATAGATTGGGTCGGTAAAGAAAAATACCAAGTGTCCGCTCTACCCTCAAAGGTGTATGGAAAAAGTCTGCATACTACATCCCCATGTACCACGCTTCTAAGCCTAATTGACTGCATGAAATTTTTTATGTGATCCAAAGCGGGTATCTTATCATCAGTGTTGTATTTAGGTACCCATTTCTCCGAATTCTTTGGTAATCTATGTTGATCACCTAATATGAAAACTGCACCTTGGTCAAGCCAAGGTCTGTTTCGACATTCTCCAGTCATTGGAGGTTCTTCTTCTTCTTCTTAAGATGACGAACTAGAAGAATTATCTTCGCTCGAGGAAGATGATGAAGATGAAGGAGGGGACGGTGGTGGACCACCGGCTCCAAGATTTGGTTGACCTTGTGTTCCTACGAGAGTGGCCTCACGGTTATATTCAGGAGAATCTGGTCGATTAACTAGGTCTTGGTTTTCAAATTGTTGATCAATTGTATGTTGATCCTCTGTGTTAAAACTATTGGTATGCTGAACCTATGGATCAGTGGTCTGTGAGGTGGGAACTTGCTGATCTTCCCTACTGCTAGCCTGCAAGATACCTTCCAAGTTTAGAGCTGCCAAGTTGCGTCTTCTTTGATCAGAAATTTGTTGTTCTACTCTTAAAACCCTATCAGCAGATGTTTTCAATATCTTCCCTAGCGAGATGGGTCCCCTTGTAGGTGATGTGAAAATGGTATCTCCTCTATTCTCCTGTTGTATCACAGGTGTGACAGGTATAACCGTAGGTTGTGTGGACGTGATAGGGAGAATCGTAGGTTGTGTACTAGTTGGTTGTTCAGATGTTGAATCCCTAGTCTGGCTTCGGGTTTGAACCATTGAAGTACTTGCTAGAGGAGGTTTATTAGTAATCTTCTTAGGAATATTTTACTTGTTTCCCTCTTTCTAGCGCCATTTCTTGATGCCTCGGGGGTGCAGGGTAAGTGCAAAGTGTTGGAATGGGTTCCAAGGCACATAACAGGGGATGAAAACCCATCCAAAGGCTTCGAAAGACCCTGCGCAAGGGAAATTCTATCCTTGAGTTGTTTGGTGTGGTAATCACCCAAGGATATTTGGCCTCCGCTGGCACTCTATGAGTAAAATATTTGATCTTGAAAGATCAATTTTCCTATCAAGGAAAAGTAAGTAAAAACTAGCTACCAAAATCTAACTTAACCTATCTAAGGAAAGAACCTATTGTAAGTCATATCTAGCCTAAAAGGAAGAGTTGATGTTGTGGAGATCAGTTTTGAAGCATGATGAACAAGTAGTTAAGTACCTTAAATATAAATGTCTTCAGGTTCTTCACTTGCTAATTAAAGTTTTATCAGTTAATAAAAATTAAGCGACAATTCTTCAAAGTGTTTAAGCCTATTCAAATATATGATCTGTAATCATTGTGTTAATTGGAAAATTAACATTTGATTATACATATTTATTTGCATCGAATCATTTGCAGAAATATAGAAAAAGTGAAAACGTTCAATTAAAGAAATTAAATAGAACAATTTTGAGCATAATCCAGACATATAGAGAAATCAATATGAGAGATCTTATGAATTAATGAATGTCCTGCAAAATATTGAACACATAACCGATGACAAATTTGAAACATTAACTCAGCAATTCTCAAAGAAATTTGAAGAACATTAGAAGGTGGATTACAAGATAAGTTTCCTGAAAAGAGAAGTCTTGTACAAAAATTACAATGACTCTGATAAATAGAGTATCTTCAGTCCAATCTCCTACTGAATTGCAATTCCAAAATTCCCAACCCTTTACTAAGGGAAACATTCCTCCTTATATACTAAATTTACATAAGAGTTCCAAAAGGAGAAATTCTACAAAATAGGGATTACAAAATTGGATCTAACCATCGATCCAAGAAATCTTGCTATTTTTAAGCTTAAAATATTTTCCGCCACCTTTCACAAAAGAAAGACTTGTTCTTTAATCAGATAAGGTCTCGTGGCACCATAAAAATTCAATCACAGATTATTCACTATCATCGACAGGTGGTGTGGCTTGCAGAGCACCCATTGTAGGAAATTCAGGGTCGGGGAACCAACTGTCAAAAATAGAGAAATCCATTAGAGGATTTACTTCAGGAACAGTAGCCATCACAATAGGTTCTTCATTGATTATAAAGTCCTGTATAACATCAGTATCGAGATCAGTTGATTCCTCCAGAATTTCCTTCCTTTTCTCGTCGGGGTTTCGCACGTAGGCAGAAAAATTTTCAAAGTCTTCTTCACTACTACCACTACTAAGATCAGGAACACCTACATCAAACGATGGTGACAACATTTCTTGATAAAAAAAAGGGGTAGAGTTCTTCATTTTCAACCTAAACATTAGAAAATTCACCATCTGCATGAATATTACTCATTCTGAAAGAGTCTTGGATAGTAGGACGCAAAAAATACCACACAGAGTCTTACATCTTCCAGAAGGCAAGGGATGAACTAGGGATTTCATGTTAATTGCTATTTAAAGGCCAACAAGTAGGTCGATTATAATCGGGCGGGGAAAATATGCAATGATTAAACTTATATCCAGTCAATTCATTGTAATTACTTCAATTGTAATGAAAAGAGCTGAGGTATGTGCCAGTCGGATCAAAGCTTGTGCGAAGTACGAGTTCAATTACTACTCGCATGATTTTGAATTGCCTTTACGATCACATCGTTAAACGCAATCTTTCATCAATAATTATGACTCGTGATTAATAATGGAGAGGAAGGTTATGGTGATAGAGTTGATGTGCAAAAAGGTCTCGACTAGGAGTTCCAGTACACGGGCTATCAATTCTTCGCACGTAACAAATCCGATCATTAAGAGGTGGAGCAAAAATGACAAGATGTCAAAGCTCGAGTCCAGACATGGAAAACTTAAGGCGAAGAGATGGCGTCCATTCAACATGAAGTAACTGATAGACTTGTAATAGTGTCCGCTGTCATGAATTACACAGAAAAATGATAATTTGGTAGAACCATCTTTAAAAGACAAAAAGGAAAAACCTGACTTAACTGACTACCCAAAATTGACATGACTGTGAGACCATAACAAACGGACGACTGAGATTAACCAGAGCGGGATGCGGAATCAAGTTCAAGTATTTTCATGAAGTTCTTATTCAAAGATCCCGCAAGCCGAAACCCGAAAGTACGGATTTGCGGGTTGCGGGAATGCAAAATGGAAGTAAAGAAAGGATTTCTGAAAGCCGAAAACCGACTATGCGGGTGGTGGGCTTCAGAATGTTAAACCTAGAAGCGAAATAACCATCCCGAAAGCTGCATCCTGAAATTACGGGTTGCGGGTTTCGGGAACACACACCAAATAAACGAAAAAGAACACAATCCCGAAAGCTGAATACTGCCATTGCGGGGTTCGGGTTTTGGGGTAATTATTTCTCAATCTTATTAAAGAATGATTCCGCAACCCGCAGCCGTCGGGTTTTGGGTTTCAGAATTACGAAAATCAAAACTTAAAAACAACAGTCCCGCAACCCGCACCTGTCGGGTTTCGGGATGATGATAACAGTCAACAAAATACTCAAAATTTTGGCTCTTTTTAGACCAAAACACTTTGGAAGAAATAATCAAACCCTTACAAACAAGCAGACCAAAAACATGGGTGAAGAATTTTAGAGGTAAAATCAAAATCTAAAATTTTCAAGATGACTCACCGAAACACCTTTGCATTTATTTAAATTGGGGGCTCCCATGCTTAGCTAAGCATGGGATATGTGGGGGCTACAACAATTATCTTCTCACCTAACCACCTAGTTGTGTCCTCAGGAGGTGCTTGTCTCGGTCCTACATCTAATAATGTGGCTGAGTTTAGTGCCGTTATTGAGCTACTTCGAGATGCTATTTCACATGGCATCCAGTCTTTAGAAGTCCACCTGGATTAACAACTAGTTGTGTCTCAGCTGAATGGGCAGTACCGTGTATGAGACCCTACATTACTACGGATATTCCTTAAGGTACGACTCTTAGAGAGACATTTTTTTTCAATTACATATATTCATATTCCGAGAAGTCTTAATTACATATCCGATGCATACGCTAACTATGTATTAGATTGGCATTTGTCACATTCATCATGAAGCACATAATTACAAAGACATTCATACATTTGTATATACACACATATAGTAGAACCGAGAACCAAAGTTTTATATATATATAAATATGTCAAAAAAATGGTAGTGTCATACAAAATTGGAGCCCGTAGCCCTAAAAAATATACATATCGATACGAAAAATGAGACCCTAGGATATCTATTCCCTCTGGGGAGGTTTCGCTACCGCCTCAATAGGATGTGTCTCATAGAAGTACTGTACTACATTAGCCACCCGCTACATTAGCCGTACCCACTCACCAAGAACACCCACTACTTGGCGTTGCATGGCCTCAGGTAGTCAAGATACCTCTATCTATGGTACTCGGGAAACCATCCGTGATATGTTGCGGCGCAACGTATGAAGTGTGCATCCTGCTGCAGCATCTGCTGCCTCATCACCTCTACCCCGACGACCATGTCTTGGGAAGTCCTCAGGTCTCACCGGGCCTTTGTGTGCAAGCAAACAGTCAAACTTTAGCACTTGATACTACCACCAAAAAGACTTTTTGCATTTCAACTATAATAAAAAAATCCATAAAAAATTAATAAACACAAAACCAAAAGAGTACTCACTAATGTCTCCGAACGCTGCGCCTGGTGGATCAGCATGTCATGGTCCTGTCTGAAGTCTATCCCCACATAGGGGTAGTCCTCTATAGCGATCACCTGCCGGTTCCACCAGCGGAAGAACTCCTCAGTATATGGTGACGCCAGACAACCACCACCGTGTCGTGTCAAGATCTCATCCCACCGGGTCAGGGATGGATCATAGAGGCTGTGAGGAGGGACATCCACCCTTGGACTAAGCCCTGAAACCCTCTCAAAGAAGAAGCTGCATAGGATACTACCATACCTGAATTTTTTGGCCTTCCCCCCTTTGCATTCCATCAGTTATGTCTTCATAGACACCAGCAGAGTAGTACACCAGTCGAATATCGTAGGTTGCATGCATTGTGATGCATAGAACATCACCGGTCTGGATTCCTGGTGCAATGCTTTGGATCCAGTGATCCTCACCAGGGTAGCCACAATGATCTTTGTACTTAGATTCACTATGGCGTTGATGGGCACTTGGCTTCCCACCACTCATGGGTTTGCGGGACAATCTTGTGCTATGTAGTTCTAAATAGTGATCCCACCACCCACGGTCTGAGACCGAAGACTAGCCACCTCCCCTCTACGGGACAAACTGGTAATGAAGTAGACATCCTCCACTTCCAGTGTAAGGGTTTTCCCATTGAGGATGAAGTTTTGAGCATCCACATCCTAGTAGTCTATCAAATGACAGAGTAATAGATTTTGGGCCCTTAAACCCCCTATACTCAAGTACTTGTATAAACCACATGCTTGCAATGCCTGCTGTGCTTGCACATCATTGTGCACGGTGTCCTCAACCTGGTCTCCACTCTAGAACCATCCTGGAGAGAAAAACAAGTAAATTTTGGTAAATTTCATGATTAAAAATTTCTTCACAGCTGCACCTGCGGGCTAATTTGTATACAGTGGCGGGTACCCACGGCCAGTCTATTTTTTGACTGTGCGCTTGGTGCCCTACCCGCGACCCGCATAGTTATAGCCCGTGGGTAGCACCGAAGCCATCTAGGGCTTGGCCAAACTAAAAAATCCACTGGTAAAAATTGAAATAAAGCATTGAAATGAAAGGTATGGAAGTAACCACCAACCTGCTCCAGACGGTTCGCTGAACGGTTGCCTGCAGCCCCCCGAATCAGCAACTAAACTTTCAGGTAAAAACTAACCACTAAACTCCAAATTGGTGAATAGTGCAAATGAATTGTAATTTGGAAAATTTTATTACTATTTATACTTTTCTGAACCCACTTATCTATAGTTTATTCCCTTTTGAGCCGTTATGAACTAATATCGTGTCATGGAGTAGTGCTTTTAATTAGATTTCCTCGGTGAAAGTTGTTCTGAACCATTTCACACTTACAGCAGGTACGTTTCACACCTGGCATACAGGTTAGATGCCATTTTCGCATGCATTATGCATTTGACCTATTGACCATTTTCATAAAC